>ML823736.1:0-41129 GCA_009831015.1 Picea engelmannii
TTATTATCTGAAATTGTATCTTTTTCAAGGCATTGAGTACTTTTTCTGAGGTTTTTCTATGCTATATTGGTATTTGGTTCTTAACATATTTACAAAAACATCAGCATGAAGAATATCCCACTATCATCGTTACCCACTTTCAAAGGAATGTCAACTAAAGATCCAGATTTATTTTTATTTGAGTTTGACATATTATGTAGAAGCTATAACTACTCAGATGATGCCCAAAAACTTAATCTTTTTCCTACTACAATGAAAGATTCAACTTTAAGATGGTTCATGAGCTTAGGAGAAAATAAAATCCTTTCTTGGGATCAAATGAAAGACACATTTTTATGAAAATACCAAGACTATTGTAAGGATAATGTTAAAAACGACATTTTTAAAATGCATCAAATAGAAGATGAAAGTCCTAAAGACTACTTAGAAAGGTTCCTATACAACTATCAAAAGTCAAAACTATTTACCTCAGACCCAGCTGTAGTAAGAACTGTATTCTTGAAAGGTCTTAGGGATGATTGCATAGAAGTTTTAAACTTGTTGAGTTCAGGAGATGTACACCAAAAACCTTTTTTATAAATTGCAGATTACTATAGGATATACTCAAGAGGACAAGCTAAAATAGGCAAAGGACCAAGAGATCCTTTTAGCAGAAATACAAAACAAAGTTTAGGGACTGTCACCAGAACTGAGTTAGGAAACTTATTAGAGAACTTTAAAACAGACATCTTGAGCATAATAATTAACCAATTATATACTCTAAAACTGAAAAAGAAACAAGAAGAAGATGCTTTAGCAATATTTTTTCATAGATGCCGAAAGAAGCACAACAACGAGAAAGAATGCCCATTAAATGTCATAGAAATCTATGGTCTATGTACACTATAACACCCCACATCTGAGTGTCCAACCTTTCTTGAACTACAAGCCATGTATAGGGGAGGAGGAGTCTCACAAGAATAACCATACCCTTCTAGAAGACCTTGGAGAGCCCAAAATCCCAATACATTTTATGATCCTCATACACAATATCAACAACAACAATGGGGTCATTCCCCAATGAGTTATCCACAATGGACACATCAACAAACTCAGCCTTGGCAACAAGGTTGGAGGGGACCTATGTATGGAAATCCCTCTTACCCTACATATCTACAGTACCCTGCAAACATTTCCCAATTACTACCCAGATTAAACCCACCACAGATGCAAGCTTTACTCCCACCTTCTATACAACAACAATTTACAACCCCCTTGAATCCTAATCAGCAACAACAAGTATCTATAAATCCCAATCAACAACCACAAAACCAAGTTGCTCACAATCCACTGAGACCAACAACAATCCTTGCCCAACCAGTCCCTAACCCCAATAATCGACCCACCCACCCTGTGCAGAATACAAAAGTTCAAACCTTTCCCACCTATGAAATTCAACTACTATCAGGGAAATTTGTAAACCAATCAAATCCTGCAGTAATAATTCACGAAGAAAATAATAATCATTCCGAGGAAGAAAACACTCAAACCACCCCTGCAGAAGAAGAGACCTCTCCTCCTATCCCAATCACTTCTCAGTCTATATGAGTACCCCAACAAATTAATCTTCTGCCTTACCCCGAAAGACTATCAATGAAGAAACCTGACCCACCCTTACACACATATATAGAATATGAATTACGAAATGTGTGCATAAAAATACCTCTGCTACAAGCTATTAAGGATATCCCTATATACGCCAAAATTATAACGGATCTTTGCATTAAGAAACCAGGAAGGAAGAAGAGGAAACCTCGCCTTGTTCAGGTAGTGGGACAATTATCTGAATTCATTTATGAAATGCCATACAAATATAATGACCCTGGAAACCCAGTTGTCACTATTGAAATTAATGGCATTTCTCTACCAAATACACTCATTGATTTGGGTGCAGCTATTAATTTAATGCCTTTTGACACTATGAAGAAGCTCCAAATCAATAAGCTAAGTCCAACCCAAATGCCACTTCAAGCCCAAATAGTCATTGAACCATTTGAGAAATGGGCATTAGATTTTGTAGGGCCCATTAACCCTGCATCTAAAAAGAAAAAGTATATACTTGTATGCACTGACTATGTGACTAAATGGGTTGAAGCAAAGGCCTTGCCGGCTGCAAGCGAACAATCAGTAGTAGATTTCCTTTTTAATGATATCTTTACTAGATTTGGTGTACCGTGAGAAATTGTGACTGATCAGGGAACCCAATTTACCTCTCATCTAGTCAAAGCTGTTACAGAACAGTACCAAATCAAACACAGGAAATCTACACCCTATCATCCACAAGAAAATGGACAAGTAGAATCCACCAACAAAGTCATTGAGTCCATTCTTACCAAAACAGTACAGTTTCACCATAAGGATTGGGCTGACAGATTATTAGAAGCCTTATGGGATTATAGAATAACCTGGAGGAATACAATGGGACATACACCCTATGAGTTAGTGTATGGGAAGTAGGTGCTTCTCCCCATAGAAATTTAGATCAAAACCTTCAGGACTGTAGTACAAGTTGGAATGAACTTGGATGAATCCCAACAACAAAGACTCTTGCAGCTTAATGATTTGGATGAAACCAGGCAGAAAGCACTTCAAAGGACTACCCTCATTCAAGAACAAAGAACAAAATGGCATGAAAAGTATCTCAAAAAGAAAAAAATTCAACAAGGAGATTGGGCCCTATTGTATGATAGCAGATTCAAGAACATCAAAGGTAAATTAACCACCTGTTGGATGGGACCTTATGAAATTGACACTATCTACGATAATGGTTCAATCAAGATAAAACAAATTGATGAACAACATACACCACTACTTGTGAATGGTCATTGGTTGCGAGTTTACAACAAACCTCTGTCAAAAGAAGAATTCCTGACTCGTATACTATAGAATTCAGACATGTAGATGATCAGTAAGGAAGGAGATCCTCCTACTGACCCACATTGATTGATTGGTTTATTTGAAACGTTTTGTACATAGGTGTGGATCAAATTTTGTTAATAAAGCTGAAGGTAACAAAATACTCTTACCTCCTTTTGTTTTACTTTTGCAAATTTTCTTTTCTTTTGTAATAATTTTTTTATAATCTATTTGATCCTTCATGAACTTGCTAAACATCAGTTGTAGGAATCAACAATATTCTGTTCTGTTTCGGTACCAGAAATCCTGTTCTGGTCCAGTACCAGCCCGGTACCAGAGTCTGTCCTTCTACAGTACTATCAAGACATATTGACAAAGCATATTTCAAAATATTATGTCAATTAATCTGAAGTATGAAGCCATGCAACAACCACTTAAGATGGAACCACAAAGCCAAAATCACTATCAAATGGAATCCCTTCTGTTGACAACTAAAGGAAGTATTTTAATTTCTTTTGGTTCTGTTGCTTAAAAACAAAATAAAAAGAGGGACACAATCTTTACCTATGATTGCTCAAAGAACCATAATCCACTTTAAAGACTAGAAGTTTCCTTTACCCAATATTTCAGTATGATTTAAAGGAAAAAAATATATTAGCCTATAAGCAACTATCTCACCCTAACCAGAGTTCAATAGTATTCATTGGATTATCTTATTAAAGAGTAACATATGAGTATATGAACACTCTCTACCATGGGAACACTACCAAAAATTTTATGGCAGAGGATGTGCCAGTACCCTAAGGAAACTTTAGGTTATTCTCTTATGGACAACTTCAGACAAAAATATACATCTGGATCACTCTAAAGAAATAATGTGCATAAAATTTTATTTTTCCTTCAGACAAATATGTAAAAGACATACAAAAGAAGAGTATATGCCTTCCAACCCAATACCATCCCACCTTGTAAAAAGGTTTTCAGACGAGCCTTCCATGTCACCATGCAAAGCACTCTTTAAATACAAACCAAAATAGGTGACTATGGACAAGAAGCCTATGATGGAAAAAGGGTTTAAGAGACTAACCCACCGGGATACTGAAAAAGTCTACCTACAGTGGGTACTGGTCTGTGGTATGACTAGGCAAACCCATCAGGGTATTGAACATGCCTGTTGGCAATGGGGCATTCTACCTGGGGAAGGCACCTCTCACTAATTATCACAACTACCCCACATGAGTACTGAACAGGCTTGCTGGCAGTGGGTTCTAGTTGAAACATGTCTCATCTATACTTGTCTAATTGAAAAATTCACTTTTTGTCATCCAAAACAAAAAGAGTAAAGGTCATTATTGACTTTCATGAGATACAAAACTCCATATTAATCAGCAACATAATGTCCATTTGAGAATCACCCCAAGTCAACTTACTGGTTTGACATCTAAAGCCTACACTATCTAAGAAGGAAACTTCTTAAGAGTGGAGCCCTAACTAAGGAGTCTAACCTACTTATATTGTGAAATTTATCTATAACAACCAATGATAGTAAATATTTGAAGCAAGTTAGGTGGGATCTATTCTTCTGGAAAACATATATGTATTCCCCTGTTTCATTGTTGAATGCTACCTCTGTCAATAATCCATTAAAAGCAGGGAAATTTCATTTTTTGGCATGAGATGCAAACATATATGTATTCCCATGTTTCACTGTTGAATGCTGCCTCTATCAACAATCCATTAAAAGTAGGGCAATTTCATTTTTTGGCATGAGATGCAAACATATATGTATTCCCCTGTTTCACTGATGAATGCTACCTCTACCAATAATCCATTAAAAGAAGGGCAATTTCATTTTTTGGCATGAGATCATATGATAAATGATAAGTTGTACTTCTAAAATTTGATTGGTTTCTTTTGCTATTATCATCTTTCTCCATTATGATATAAAATGATTGAATCTTCTTGCCTACAGATATACAACATCTTCGGCATGGGGGAAGGTCAAAGAGCCCCTTCAAAACTCTTTTCCAAACTCATATAATCCACCTGCAGAACCAAATACAAAGAAGATAAGCACAAAATAACAGAAGTACAGGACATTCCCGTACCAAGTTTTCGAGAAGCTTCAGCCTAAAAGGATGAATCCTGACCATTTACAAGCAGTCACACATGCTATGGGTATCGATCATACAAAGGTGAAAGCAAAGGTAAAATGGTATTTATTTTCCTATGCTCATAAAACTACAATAAATATGAAAAGCTATACTAGATCTTACGACCTTAGTATTAAACCTATGCGCCTATCCCTCATACCCATATGCCTAGACCTAATTAATCCTCTCATAGCTCTTGAACATGGTTAAAGGAAAAAATCATATCAAAATATGAAGCATGCATAGAAATGATAAGCCACGAATATATTTTGTCCTTAAAGAATTCACGAACCCATCTTATATCATGAACCACAATCCAACATTAATTTCACCCCCCGAAATTCCAATCACCTATTCCAAAATGATGCCCTGATACCCGACGTCTTATCCTCATCATTACAGTAACGGGTAGATATGAAATGGCTTATTTGGTGGTGAATCCATCTAGATAATCCTCATTTGGTCATAATTTTTCCTTGCAACACCCTCACTTAAACTTACCATTCGCAACACCATCACCATATTTCCCCTTGTCGTGAGCTTTTCTCCAGTTCTGAGCCTGCTCCTTTCCGGTACCAAACCCTTCATCAATTAACTAAACCCTTGTGCTACAACCTGATCCTTTTCTCAACTTATAATGATGGTCATTACTAGACACGAACCAACTTTCCAAATTTATAGGGAAACTGAGGAATACCAATTATGTCAAGAAAAATATGCTAGATTGGGGTGGATACCATTTCTAGAAAAATTTACAGGATGGAATGAGAATATATCTCAAGAATTTATAAAAGGTTATGATGGAGAGATGGCACGTATAGGAAATATACAACTGATAATTAATGAATAAATCATAAGGGAGGTTACAAGACTACCTAGCAGAGGAGCTAAATACTTCAAAGGTGTAGGAATTAACAAAGAGATGTGCCAACAATTCTTGAAGGCAGATCATTAGCACCTTGACTAGAAGAAGGGGATCCCTAGGAACTACATGAAAGAAGAATACCATCCAATGATTACTAGTCTTCAATGATTTGTCACTTGTTAAGGCAGGTATGTTGTGAATTTCATTTATCACCTTAGGCTTCTATTGCATTTTGAGGGAGGACATGAAATTGATTTTCCATATTTTCTATGGATGAGTTTGAATAAAATGGTAAGAGGTGTTAAATCCATCTCCAAAATAGAGAAGATTAGCATCTACCATCAAGGTCTCATTAAAATGCTAGTTTTGCATGAGCTTAGGAAACAGAGGATTAGTTGGAAAACCCTTATCACACAACACCTTCCCACAGGAAACAAATCTATGGAGGAAAACCAGCATGGTCCAAAAAAGGGTAAGGAATCCCAAGAGAAAAAGAGCAAGAAGGATAGGACAACTCCACCATCATCTAGGGCAGTGAGCCAACATGAAAAGGCAGGGTCCTCTTCCATAGTCAACAAGACTTCTAAAAGCTCTGAATCAAAAGGTAAAAACAAATTAGTAGAGGAGACTTCAACGGTGGAAGTTGAGAAAGAGGACCATCAGAAAATGATGAAGAAAAGGAAGCATAGCCCAGAAACTAAAAGTAAACAGTCTGTGGCACAACCCCCTGTCACCATTTCACAATTAGAGAAGAAGAAAAGGAAGCATGTGAGCATCCTTGATCCGATACCTCCTTGTAAAAGAACTACGAGGAGCATGGAAAAGAAGGGAAAAACAATGGTCAACCCTCATACATAGGAAGATCCAATTGACCTTACCTCCCCTTCTGAGGATTTACCAATCCAAGATGACATCCCTAGTCTGACTGAGGAGAAAGCCACTATTACTTTATGTCAGATGAGAGAGGAAGTCGAGGAAAGGGAGTGCACCCAGCTAGCAATGGTAGAATCAACAAAGAACTTGACAAAATAACAAATGAAGAAAAGGATTGGGGAATTACAAAAACAAAATCAGGAACTCCAACAGGAAGTAAAGGAATATCAACTCTTGGACAGATATATCAAAAAGGAAAATGAGCAGTTGAAAGCAACCAGCCAACAAATTCAAGACGACCATGAAGAGACCTCTAACAAGCTCAAGAAGGTATTAAAACTCCTATAATACGTTAGGGTCATCAAAAGGGAGCTAAGAGAAGAGGCTTCATCCATTAACATCATTGATCCACCAAAGTAAAGAACACAGTCTGAAGTTTTGAAAAATTTTGGGATTTGTTTTCAGTTGCATGAGTGCATGCAATGATTTTGGCATGGGGGAATGTTGAGRCCCAAAATTGATATTCCCATTACCTTATTATACTTTTCACCTATACCTTTTTGGCCTACCTAAACCTTGAGTGAATGACAAGAGCACTACCAATTGCCAGTAATAAGGTCATAAGGTAAAGTATGGTTACTTCATGCATTTTGTGGTTTATTGAGTTAAGGAATTAAATATTTCATGTACTAATGCTCGATTTTTCATATGTGAATCTTTGACCTCTAGATATCTAGCGTTCCTGTACCATCTCTGTTATGATCTGGTACCTGCGCACCAAGACTGTTGTTGTCTGAATTTGGTACCAAACACATCCGGTACTAAATCTTACCTGTTGCGATCTGGTACCAACAACACACACTGTTATGATCCAGTACCAACAACACACACTGTTATGATCCGGTACCAATGGCCAGGCTCTGTCATGATCCGGTACCACCTTTTATGCTTTGTCATGATCTGGTACCATATACCTGTTACGATCCAGTACTAATATGGAAGAGCCTAATGCACTAAGTTAAGTGCCAGATCTCACCTAAGTCAATTGGTGGACATCTATTTTCTATGATAAGAATAGTTTGTTGATTGCCTCATCCTCATGCACTTCGTGTCATGAGGATGAAGCTGAAGATGTAACCAAATGATTAAACTTAACAACTGATTGATTTGCAAATCACTTCGCCTCCTTGTGTTTCACGATTCATACTATTAAATAGCCATGGAAAGGATGGTAGAAGAAGTAGGAGAGTTAGGATATCATCAATATGTAAGCAACGTGTGATAGTACAGAACATATCCTGAGTAAAGATTAATGGAATGTCAATTTACCTCCATATTTTGATTATCTATGATTAAGAATGAGTTGAGTTGTTAAAGAGAGTTTTGATTTTATGTTTTGAAGTGTGAGTGAGAGTAATGTGTGTGTTGAAAGAAAGCTTCCTGTAGACTTCAGTAGATGACCTGTTGAAGCGGCAAGGGCCCACCACCCAACAAAGGTCATCCTCTTCGTAGATTAGCATTAGTGTTTGTTTTCAATAGTATAAAAATTGAATTAGCTAAAGATTTAACTCTGTTAGATGATAGCAGTACAACTTAGATTAAGATTTCCATTCTATAATTGCTTAGAGATATTTAATTGATCTGTTTTTGCATATGCTCTGTTTCTGTTCTCATGAATTTTATTTCCTTGAGTGATCATAGTTGTTGGCAGCAATAGTCAACACTACTTGGATAAGAACTAGTGAATTTCATTGTGAACCACAACAGAACCAACATATTGACTATTGAACTACCCATGCTATGCTGATTAATGTGTGATTTCCTTTCAGAAAGTTTGGATTGCATAGTTAGCTTTCTGGGTCAGACATCAGAGTTGATCTATCAAACCAATTCCATCTCATACTTGCATGTGCCATAATGGAATATATAGCCTCTCTGTGAAAGACAACCAAAGAGCATTGTAGTTTGCTATTTTGATTTGTTTCCAGCATACATAATCTAGTTTGATTCTATACTCATGACATTAGAAATTACCTTTCTTAATGGTGTCTTGTAACTCTATTGATTACGAATCCCTGATTGATAATTAACGAGTGCATTATATTAGACATATAAGTAGCACAACAATGAGATTAATAGCTTCAGGGAGACCTTTTTCTAGATCTACTTCTACACAGATGCGCGCACAGGATTGAAGGCCATCTTTTGGTTCTGCCCTATCTATGAACTTCCTAAGGGTGTTTCCTATAGATCAGATAGTTTCGGTATTCCAACAGTGCAGCGGGAGGAAGGGGAGGCGAACCCATACATAGACAACATTGGGGATGTCATTTTCAGGGTTAAAATCAGGAGTCCAACTATTGAGATACATACCTCTGGAACCCATGAAATATGGTCTTCTTCTGAAGATGAGATCTCTATCTACTTTGTTTTCAAAAAGGAATGTGAAGAAGCCTCTTCCACAGAGGAAATGCGAGAGGTTACCTTTCAGATGTGGTTTCCATTTTTTGTCTATCCAAATCACCATTTCTCTCGAGGATGGCCAGATGCCTGTGACTTGACCTATGAGTGCTTGTTCAACAAATTTTAAGGTGAGGGCTATGGAGGTTCCTTGGACCTGTACCGAGCGGATCTCCTCCAATGTTTTTGCAGACTTTGGCGGGGTTTGTTTGTTCATATTGGGAAGCGAGGCAATGAGAGAAGTGAAGGTTGCCAAATCTCTGGAAGAAGGATCGGGGGCCCATGAGGCCTCTCCAGGAGAGGGGGGCATGTGTGCAGGGGAAGGGAGGTCAGGTCGAGGACCTGATCAAAACCCCAACACTTAGAATGAATAGAATTACACCAATAGATGTGATGAAGTATAATCCATGAAAATGTGAACTTTGAGATAACTGCATTTTGAGTCAGCTACAAAATTCAAAATGATCAAAAGGTGAAATTCTAGAAACAACCCCTTAATAAAAGTAACAATATCTTCAAAAATATTTATTTGTTTGCAAAAATTCCCATGTGAAATGTAAACCAACCCATTATATCGATTGGTTTTCAACAGTTTGGAGAGATTCCTCACTGATCGCCTAGAAATTGACCTGCAAAATTACTTCCTATGATCTGGTCGTAACAAAAAATATGGGAAATTATGCCTCCTTCTTGATAATATTTCTCCCAAATTATTGATTTTATGAGGAAACCACTCTTGTGAAAGGTAAATTATCCCATTTTGGAAGTGGGTTTTCAACAATTTGGATAGATTCTTCTTTGATTGTCCGTAAACCACTCTACAAAATCGCCTCCTGAAGATGGGGATGATTTCCAATATGTCAAAACAAATTACCAAATTAGAATAATAATTCATTCTTACCCATGGAGATAAAGTTAACAATCGAACAATCTGGAAATGAATAAGCAACAAAAAATCTTCTTGGCTAAAGAAAATCTTCTAAATCAATTCAGAAAACTAATTTTAGTTGCAAATTCGTAGCCTTCACTTTTGCTGATTTTTTGGGATAGTAAATCTCCAAATTTTCTTGAATTAATGTTGCCAAATTGTTCCGGATGCAAATAAATTTCCAATGAGTGTTTATTTTCCTCATTTCATTGAGTAAAACTCAAGATATCACTTGTTAAAGTTGAGTTATCAAAACTAATCTAATTTATAAAAATTCCTAAGCAGTTTTATTAATTTTATTTTATTATACATTTTTTTGTTTCATTTAATTATTTAATTTATGTTACAATTTTAAAATATATATACACGAATTTCATTTACAATTTAATAAAATAAAAAATTAAATCAAATTTAACCTTATGAACTAATAATTAACTTAATTAATTATAAAAAAATTATTTACATATTTACATATTTTAATGTCCAAGTGGTAAAATTGACCAAGCTTTTGACCAATGATAGCTTTCAAGTCGTAAGTCATAATGTAGCAAAACTTGAACTATTGGAATGTTGGAAATAAAAGGAAAGCAATGAAGACGTCAAAACAAAAATCCAAACAAAATGAAAAACTTACAAAATAGCCAAACCAAAACATTCTAGAAAGCGATATTTACAAAAATCATATGGAGGGACCCTGAATAATTTACAAAACATTATGGTGGGGGGTGGGTTGTGGTCACAACAATTGGCGACACATGGGGACGAAGTAGTTATATATGACTAATATAATATGATTCAATTTACCAAAGAATGAAATTAAAGGTTTCAACAATTTCTTTCACACAAAACCATTCCCAAAGGTCCCAAATAAGACAAAATCAAAGAAAAATTATCTTTTAAAGATGAAAGGACCTAAATTCTTAATTCCAAGATAGTGAATCCAAGTAAGGGAATATTCATTATATTTTAATTACATATCTACTATTGGATAGTAAAAATAGCTAGAAGGTAATTAAACATTAGTATGCATCTGTTTAAAAATTACCTCTTTTCCCGACATTGCTTCCCTGCCAGTAGGCCTTTCCAATACCCCGATGAAGTTGTCTTGGTACCATGTATGTGTTGTGCCCTTCATTTTTTGGATAAGGAATCACATAAGTTTTGACTGAGTATGAGTTTCGCAAGCTTCAGAAGAAGCTGGACAACAAAGCAAGAAAGATCAACAAAAATCAGTTGTGAAAAGAACAACACAACGCCAACTAAGCAAAAGCAGTTGCAACAGAACAAGAAAGCCTGCAAGCCGAGACATAAGACATAAAATAGCTTATATATAGGGATGAACACAAATTGTAAAGGTTGTTGTTGTTTTTGTTGTTGTTGTTGGTTCATTCGTTCATTCATTGTTGATTCATTGAGATGGTGTTATATTCCGATCTTTCCCTCTCTACAGGGTTGTTATCAGATGAGTCAAGTAAAGGTCCGAGTCTGTAATGAAATTTGTATGCATTTTGAGAGTTAGATATCTGTGACATGAATTAGAGTTAAGAGTCTATAATAGAGCACTACTATATGGTTTTGATATTGTAAATGAAGGCATATTCTGAAGATAATATAAAGAAGGATCTAAATTTTCAAAATATGTTATGTCTTCTTGTGTTTTACTCATGCATTATAGTACCTTTTTATGGTTTACAAGTTCCTCATGATGGCTTTGTGTTTAAATGATTTTCTGTAACATAAGTAGGTTTGATTATTGAACACATAAAATTCATATATGTTTGATAGCTAGATGTCTTGCGCAAGGTCAGGATGAGTCCTCAAGGTTATGTGAATCCTCCTAAGTCTTTTCCTTACCCTTACCTATCTAATTTTCTCAGGAGCGCATCGAGTGAGAATTCTTCTCTTTGGAGGAGATGAAAATGCCAGCGCTCTAGAATACTCAGTACCTTTTGTTGGTAACCTGAGAAGGACCCCAGTCTGATCAAACTTGCGCCAAAAAATGGTTTTGTTTCCAGGACCTACATTAAAAGGGAACCTGTAGGGACGATTCTTCCATGGATTCACAGATATAGTACTGACCAATGGTGGGAAGGAAACTGTGACGCCTTCATATGGAAATAAGAAAAACTGAGGGAAAATTCGATGGAAGATACTCGTGAAGCCATCTTTTACTCAGAAATATCGAGCGACCGGTATGAGATATTATAGGTTAAGTTATTGGAATAACTTTTACACTAGATACAAAGAATTAAAGAATATCCAGAGTTCCAGAACGAGTCAAGAGGATCTGTGCTTGGGACACCAAAAAACTAGTAGCACTTCATGGGTTGGATTTTCCAGTCATGCGAGCAGTGGATTTCTGGGTCAGTACCACATTAGAGGGATATATTATCAAGTTTGTAGCTGAGAACCACCAATCTATTTCTCATGCAGAGGCAGATTTCAAGAAAGACGCAAGGGGAAGACTGATGAGAGAGATCCCCCTGTGGATTAAAGTTGCATTGATGGAAGAGGGGATGTTGACTATGTCCCTGACTGAGATGGCAGTGTAAACACCCTCACTGGGGTAAGGGCGAGGCTGGGGTAGATTCATGGCCTGAGAGAGGGGAAGGGTTCTTTGAAAAATGGGGGGGAAACAACAAAAAATGTACTCAAGAGACAAGCGAGCTTTGAAGAGAGCTGCCATAGTTGAGAATTGGTGGCACGACAAGATCAAGAAAGAAGCAAGATATTTAGAGAAGTTGTTGAAGGAAGTCGGACCAGGAGAAATAGAGGAAAGACAGATGGAAGAGTTGCGAAAGATGAGAAGACAGGAAAGACTGACCAATCAAAGATTAAGTGAGAGAGAAACACAGAGAGAAATAATCCCCCGTGAGGTTGGAAAAGAAGGAGGTGTAGACATAAGGGAAGAGGAAGCCAACATGAATCTTGAAGAAGAAAGAGAAGATTCATCCCTGATGATAGGAGANAATCAAAGATTAAGTGAGAGAGAAACACAGAGAGAAATAATCCCCCGTGAGGTTGGAAAAGAAGGAGGTGTAGACATAAGGGAAGAGGAAGCCAACATGAATCTTGAAGAAGAAAGAGAAGATTCATCCCTGATGATAGGAGAGATCAGGAATCCAACAGAAGAGACCATTCCGGTGGAAGAAAATGAGACTCCCTAGATCAAAGAAAATTTCCCCGAAGCCAGTGGCTTCAGCCCTGAATTGCCCATACCAAAAGTATCTTCTGTATAAGTGGTAAGTTCGATACTACCTTCTCATGCTAGTTTTTTTCTAGTACAATTAGTTAGTCAGTCACAGCCAGGAAGTGCGAGTATAGGGAGGATATTGGGATCCCCTGGTAGATCGCAAGCAGGATCGTTAGGTTTTATTTTGATAAGAACAACAATATCAACAATGGATGGTCATGCGGGAGGTTCGATTGTCGATACCCATAATTTTGGGGTAAGGGAGATGAAGATGTTGAGAAACACCGGTTCTTGTGTGAAGAAATATGAAGATCCAAAGGGACTCTCAATGCGAAAAAGTTGGTTGAGTTATAGACCACCTTGAGAGGTCACACTCTCAAGTGGTACATGAATATAATTGAGTCAGGAGTGTCAGGAATGCAAGGTCAAGAGAAGGTTCATAGCAGAGTTCAAACTACCTCAATCATAACAATAGGCTCTGTCTGAGTTGCATGAGATCCAACAACGGGAAGGTGAATCATTATGGGAATACATCCAGAATTTTAAATATGCAATAAGGAGGTTAGCACATCCAATCCATGAGGAAAATCAAAGGGAATGGTACATTTAGGGATTTCTACCTTTGACCCAGATTCTGCTAACGCAACAACAGATAACCACCTTAACAGACACCTTGGAACAATTGATGAAGATTGAAGCCATGGCGAGATACCCTGTGAGAATGAGAGTGACCAGACCCCCATCAGATGTGAACTTGGTGCAACTACAAGGGAAAATATCAGCGCTGACAAAAACGTTTCAAGAGATGACAATACCTAGACTAGGATGACCATATTTCTGGTGTACTGGATGTTATATAGAAGGACATCTAGTGAACAAATGTCCACAAATGAGGGGAATAGGACCTCCTCAGAATTCGATGGGACCCTCTCCAGGACCCACGAGAGGATTTTCACAAGTTTCTACAAACTTACCATTCCATAACCCCACTCCATATCATGCTTTTCTAAGGATCCAAGTAGCACCAGCAACTGAGTATCATGAAATCTACCTAATTTATGGGCATGGGCCAAGACAATGCCCCATTATGCAGAAATATTCAATAGTACAAAATACAATACACTTTGAGCTCTGCGTATCTACCACGCATACTACTAATCAATGTAGAGAGTTGGATGCACTTGTAGATAGGTTGGACCAAACAACATTCAGGGTGAATGAAAACCCTCAGGGACTAGGAAGAGGTCGAGGAGGTGGAGCCAGAGGAGATTTTAGAGGAGTAAGAACTAGGGGAATAGGGCCAAGCAAATGTTATAAATGTGATGAGAAAGTTCACTTGGATAGAGACTGTCCTCATCCAAGGTGACCATGGTGCTCTCACTGCAGAACCAATGGGAATGCAACTACACACTGCCCAAAATTAATTTCAAAATGGGAATATAGGGTACAACAACGAGGAACTAACCTCATTAGTTCAGAAATCAAGAGAGTTATTAAGGGACAATTTCCCAACCTCAACATCATTACTCGAGGAGGAGCGAAGAAAAGAGCTGATGTTGATACTCTACCCCAAATCTAGAAAGCAACACCTAAAGAAGATAGGTATGACTCTCTTAAAAAAAATTGTTCTTTAAAGATGCCATAGAAGTATTTCAGAATATTCCCAGCACTGAGAGGTGAGAGAAAACCCCACATCCTATTGCTTACCCTAATATTGCACAAGTCCTTGCTTCACCCCCTACACCCAAAAAGCCTGTAGTCATACCAAGAAAACCTGAGAAACCTCAAAATGTAGTTGACCTTTGGTTTCAATTATTTTTCGACATCCTCATGAATGATCAATTAACAGACAAGTTGCACAATGTCTTTTACCTAGTCCTAGGGAATAAAGAACCCATAGAAGCATGAATAAGGGCTAATCTTACTGAGAAGAGTACTCAAAGAGTGCAGAGAAGAAAAGTACGAACTAAAAAAAAAATCAGACTAGTAGACTAGTTAGATGAATTTGAGATTAAGGATTTCACGTTGGATCGAGGATCCTATATTAACATTCTACCTAATAAGACCCGGTAAACCTTAGGAAAACCGAGATTGACATATTCCTCAATTCAACTAATAATGGCAAACCAATATTGTATTTTCCCCATAGGAAGACTGGAGAATGTGGAAATATATGTTGTGGAAGTAAAGACAGTGGCTGAATTTGAAGTGATTAAGATCATTGGGGATAAAGACCCTTACGCTGCACTACTTGGCATTGATTGGGCCTATGACAACTATGCGGTAATTGACTTAAAGAAAGACACCATGACCTTTGAGGTTGATGGAATCAAGGTAGTTCAACCCTTGGATCCATATATAGGACCCATATATACAGAGCCAACAGACAATAATATGGAAGGAGAAGACTTGGATTAGTTATACACTGTAACATTAATAACAAGAGACGATGATATAAATCCTATTGTTGATGGATCAGTAAGCTGGAGAAGCATACAATCGGTAGACAGAGATTAAGAATTGGCTTATGACAGTTGGCAACAAGGTTCATACAAAAGATTCTCAAGAAGATACGAAACTGTTAGAGAAACTAGATGGGCTGGGACCGAAGTTAGAGAAAATCCAGTATATGATGGTACCTTAGGACTCAATGGTTTTTTGTTCAACATGGAAGAAATGGTAGTAGAGGACCAAAGAATCTCAATACTAGACATAGCTCTCCAGGACACACCTGCCAGATGGTGGGCCACTCATAAATACTTACTTAGATATTGGGAGGATGTGAAGAAAGATAGAAAGTATAGGTTTTAGAACAAGGAGTAACTGGAAGAAAAGATGCAGACAGATTTCCAAGTTGCGCTACTTTTTAGTGGAGAATCTGATCCTAAAGCGCATATCGAATAGTGCGTGACACAATGGAAAGTTGTGGAAATACCTTCTCGATTCTGGGTTCAAGTATTTCCCCACTCTCTAGGTCCAATCCTGAAATCTTGGTTCATACACGAGGAAAATAGAAGACAAACCAACGACTGGAAGACATTGGCAGCTCATTTGTGCAAGTACTTCTCGTTTACAAGTAAGTACCTTGAGATGGAAGTAGTCCTGTAGAATATTGAAGAATTTCTTTTTACATATAATAGTAATCAAAAATCAAACTTAGTGGTATGTGCCAATAATAGCCGATAACTTCAGACTAACCTTAACCTGACATCAAGCAAGAAGCCTATATAATGATATAAGATTAGCAAAGACTCGAAAATCCTATACAACTTAAAGGAATTGATGAACCTAGCCATCAAAGAGACAGAAGGGAACAAAGAAATCCAGAACACTATACCCAATCAGACTGATAGTTCCTGCAATCTCCCATTAAAATTGCACAGAGTCAATA
The DNA here is from genome assembly GCA_009831015.1 of Picea engelmannii. Classification (NCBI taxonomy): domain Eukaryota; kingdom Viridiplantae; phylum Streptophyta; class Pinopsida; order Pinales; family Pinaceae; genus Picea; species Picea engelmannii. Next base: position 16,759 of record ML823736.1, read on the forward strand.
TAGGGACCACCGAGAAACATATGATAGCTATGGTGGGATACTACTGGGATGAGCAAACCAGTCAGGAAATACAGAGTTTGTTGCAGGAATATGAGGATTTGTTCCCAAAGACTTTTTTAGAGTTGAAGGGAATCAAAGGAGTTATGGGAGACATGAAAATTGAATTGAAATCAGGATCCAAGCCTATAAGACATAGACCATATCGTCTTCACCCTAGAGTAAAAGACAAGGTTAAGAAGGAGATAGATAAGATGTTGGAAGCATGACTCATTTTTGTAGTGGAAGAAGTAGAATGGGTCAGACCAATAGTTATTCAAAGAAAGAAAGGCATAGAGGATATTAGGGTCTATGTAGACTATAGAATCCTTAACTCATCTTGTGTGCATGACCCTTTCCCAACACCTTTTACTAATGAGGTGCTAGAACAAGTTGTGAGGATGGAAGCATACTCATTTACAGATGGATTTTCAGCGTACTACCAAGTAAGAATCGCCGAAGAGGACAAAAAGAGGACCACATTCATAACATAATGGGGATCTTTCGTATACAATGTGATGCCATTTAGCTTAAAGAATGCCCCTGTAGTTTTTTCCAGGATTGTAATAGCAACTTTCAGAGAGTTTATTCACAAGTTTATAGAAGTCTACATGTATGATTGGACGATATATAGTTTTCTCAAGGAACATGTATCACTGTTAGAACTAATGTTTGATAGATGCAGAGAATTGCAGATCTCATTGAATCTCATAAAGTGTATCTTTTGTGTACCACATGGGAATTTGTTGGGCCACATAGTCTACCAAGAAGGAGTATTTGTTGAACCAACCAAAGTTGCGGTTATTATGAATATTCCACCGCTTACGAGTTCTAAGCAGTTGCGCTCCACCCTGGGACACACAGGGTACTATCGCAGGTTCATCGGAATATATGCCAACGTTAATGCACCTCTGGAAAACCTAATGAAAAAGGATGAAACATTCTAATGGACTCCAGAATGCAATAAAGCATTTGAGACACTCAAGGAGAAGCTCAACACACCATCGATTCTGGTATTCCCAATCTCGGAGAATGAATTTCACGTCCATGTAGATGCTTTAGGAATTGTCTTAGAAGCTATCTTAGCACAACCTGGAGATGGAGCCATGGATCATCCTATCTAATTTGTGAGTCAGAAGTTTTCGCAAGAAGAGCGCAACTACACAACAACAGAAAGGGAGGGTTTAGCCATGATTTATGCTTTTCATAAATTTAGACATTATTTGTTAGGTTCTCATTTTAAGTTCTTTACTGATCATTTTACATTGAAATATCTAGTTAATAGACCTCTGTTGGAAGGGAGAATTTGTAGCTGGTTGTTGTTATTTCAAGAATTTTCATTTGAATTTATTGTTAAACTAGGAAGACGCAACGTAGGACCTGATCACCTGTCCAGATTAGAGTCAGGGGAAAGATTCTTTCCAAAAAATTCCCAAGTTTCTTCTGTCATAATATTCACTTGTGTTTATTCATCCAAGACTATACAATCTATGTCCAATTCTTTTATTCTTGCACTTCTGAGCTATTTTGCTTTCAGGATTTTTGGTAAATTCACATATTTATGAACATCCATCATTTGTTTCAACTGTAATAAGGTAGTCTGCAATTCCTCTGACCCTTTCTCTTTAGGAATTTCTAACATGCCCTTAGTCTCTTAAGTTTTTTCATAGTTTTATTGTCTTATGTTCATCCCTTCAACTTTAGCAATAATCCTCGGACAATCCTCAACGTCATGACCAACAACCCTACAACAAAGACAAATAAGTCCTACCCCAGTACATTCCTTAGCAATATGTCCCGACCTTCTGCAATTATAACACAAAGTCAATCCTTGTTTTATTTTAAATGTCCCCCAACCTTTTCTGTACTACACACTTTCACTAGGATCATAGTGTTGGACCTGCAATCTGCAAAAATAATTTCTAGGTTCATGCATCCACTTATTAGTCCAAAAACTCTCTCTATGCATAGGAATAACATATCTTTCTTCATTTCCATTAAATTAACTCAAATCAACTCTTTCTTTCAACTACGCCCTAGCCTTCAAATTGGGAAAAAATCTGTTAAACATACTTAAATTCATGCCTTCGAAACAAAAATTTTCACTTATCTTTCTCTTACCAAAGTACAAAGCTTACCTCTTTTAGGATCTTACCTCTTTTCTCTAGAAAAAATTACTTTATTAGTACAAAACTTCACAAGCCAAGTAGAGTACTATGCACTTCAGTAGCAGATCTACGCACAAAGCTTCTCTTTTTCTTTACCTCAGTTCCCAACAATCATAGTTTCAAGTCCTGACAATGGAACCATTTGTTGGCACAGGGGCAGACCAAAGGTTCAACACTTAACATCGCACCAAAAAAACCCCGACTACCGACCCTTTCAACAAAACCTGCGAAGAAGGCGAAGTGTCACTCGAGGTAGAAGTAAGGGGGGTTACAGGACATAGGTGTCTGTAACCAAGTTGGGACATAGATATGTGATAAAATCACTTCAAAGAACATTATATTAACTCTTATAAGGTGACATGCATTAGTTTCTTAACATCGTAGAGCATAATCAAAGATAGATTGATGCAGTAGCAATGAATGATTATATACCCTGAGCACTTAACACTTAGCATTATAAGTTAAATGTAGCATTCATTTACCCTTAACACAAGTAAAGAACTTAAGAAAAAAAATATCTATCTATTATACATCATAATCAAAGCACTAAACAGATTCATAATAGAAATAACACAACACAAAGAAAACCATGAGACACCAGATATATGTGGTTCAACCCAGGGTGGGGCTATGTCCACAAACTGCTTCACCTCTTTATTATTCTCCAATATCTTACATTCAATCACTCTTGTGCACTAAGCCACAGAGTCGAGCTTCACATCAGACAAGAGATCTATGCACTAAGCACTAGATCCTCTTTCCAAAACTAGGTCAAATGCACAGAGCCAAACCCTCTATCACAACATTTGCACCTTCTACAAAATCATAGTCAAGAACAAAGCCTCAACGTACATACAATCCTTTGCACAAAGAAAATTTGTTCACACATAATTACCCTCACTTCTCTACTTCTACAATAGATTCCCCTTTATTTATACTTTACAAACCCTTACAATAAGGCCTAAACATGGGAAAACCCCATGGGCTGACATCCCATAAACCCATTACAAAACCCTAGAGGACCCTTTACTAGGTCCACATAACCCTAAAAAATGGGTGAGATCCACAATCTCAGCTCCGTCTGGGCTCTCCTTCTTCGACCAATGTGTCGAAGTCCAAAAGTGGGCCAAATCTGACCAAAGTTTCCTCAAAACTTGGTCGAGGACCAACATGCCTCATCAAAGTCATCTAAAAAACATGAATTTTAAATATATCCACGGGTTTCCTTTGAGAAACATGTGGACAACTGTGCCTTTATAGTGTGCAACCCGTGGATGCCCTAAAAAATAATGAAAAATAAAATAATTTTGTGATTTTGAGCGGGTTTTTCCGGTTGGGCTCGTTTCCCAACATCCCCAAGTGCTTACAAAACAAATTTCAACATGCCCAACCCCTTTGGGAGAGTATAAAATCACCTTTCGGGGAAATGATGAGGACAAGTTTAATGGTGCAAGGTTATGTTGAAAAAATTGAGCAAGCTTCCCTTCCCCTTCATCCTCCGAGAAGTTTTCCCCCAACTTGGAAACTCCTTTTCCAGAGTTTCTTCCTCTCTATATAGTCATAAGGTGTGCTCATATACTTATCAGACTATTTGAGGAAGAGTTTCATTTATTTGATGCTTGAAATACTTCAGGAGGAACCCAGGTGATTGGTTCCGAGGTGGTGCCAAAAGCAACATCAGGTTGTTACTAACTCTCTTATTTCACTGATTAATAAAAGAGTATTCTTTCCTTCCAATTTTGTGTTCATTTTTTTCATTACAATTTGATGTGTTCATTTTTTTTCATATATGATTTGAATTATACCTTTGATATATGCTACTAGGACCTTTTTTATTGCTAGAAATGACCATGTTCAACATTATAAGGAGATCACCTGGTCAGGGCCCCAATTAGGCCCTTATCCATTTGGGATGTTGATTCTGACTAGTTCTTTGGGTCTCCAATTATCGTTTTCCTAAGATTAGCCTAATCTAATGTTAATCTAATTAGGAGTATTATATATCTACAAATATATATACACAACCTTCTATCCACTAATATATATTGTTACCTGCTTTCATCAAAAGATAGAAGGAAAGGGATTACTTTCTTACAACATGCTTGCAAGAAAGAAACCCTAAGGCTAACACAAGGGCTCAACTACACCACACTAGATTTTGCTCATGTTAAAGGAAACTTTGTGGACTTAAATGCACACACAAATTAAATCTATGATGCAAGCGATAAAGGAAAATTTAATATATCCTATCTTGATTAGGACAAGATACATATATCATTCAAACCAAGAGAAAAGTAATAAAAAGAGGAAAGTACTGGTATTGAATTTAATATTAGGATTGATTTGAAAATCAATCAATGAGTTCATATGATTTGCAAATTATTCATGCAAATATGCAATGGAAAGATCTCAACAAATAGTTATTAAGATAACCATAACATAAACTGAAACTCAATTACGAATTTAATTTAAGACCTACTATCATATTAAATAAATAGTTCTAATATAACAATAATTAAAATATATATATATAATTAAATGATAAATAGTTACCATTAACCGCAATCAAGTTTCCTTGAATACATCATTAAATTCTAATTTAAAATGTGTTCTTCTCTGTAAAGATAGATTTACGAAAATAAATATTTAAATCAAAACTAAATTAACAAGAAACAATAACAACAATATTACAAATCATACAATAGTGCAAATCAATGGAACCTTGTCATTAAATTTAAACCACTATGTCTTTGTACAATCCTAATACAATAGTGTCATCAAGAATTTTTCTCCATAGAAAGAAAATAGCTCTAATATAATAGTGCCATCAAGAATTTTTCTCCCTACAGAATTATTCCCCAAGTTTAGATCTGGAACCCCTTTTCAAGAATAATATGATATTTTTTATAATTTCTTCACTCAGGTCGAATCCCACTATTAGGTCTAGAATTATGAGCCAGCTACAAAATTCAGAATGATCAAAAGGTGAAATTCTAGAAACAACCCCTTAATAAAAGTAACAATATCTTCAAAAATATGTATTTTTTTGCAAACCTTCCCATGTGAAAAGTAAACCAACCCATTATGTAGATTGGTTTTCAACCTTTTGGAGAGATTCCTTACTGATCGCCTAGAAATCGACCTGCAAAATGACTTCCTATGAGTTGATCGTAACAACAAATCTGGGAAATTATGCCTCCTTCCTGATAATATTTCTCCCAAAGTATTGATTTTATGAGGAAACAACTCGTGTAAAAGATAAATTAGCCCATTTTGGAAGTGGGTTTTCAACAATTTGGAGAGATTATTCTTTGATTGTCCGTAAACCACTCTACAAAATCGCCTCCTGAAGATGGGCATGATTTCCAATCTGTCAAAACAAATTACCAAATTAGAATAATAATCCATGCTTACCCATGGAGATAAAATTAACAATCAAACAATCTGGAAATGAATAAGAAACAACAAATCTTCTTGGCTAAAGAAAATCTTCTAAATTAGTTCAGAAAACTAGTTTTAGTTGAAAATTCGTAGCCTTCACTCTTGCTGATTTTTTGGGATAGAAAATCTCCAAATTTGCTTGAATTAACATTGCGAGATTGTTCCCCATGCAAATAAATTTCCAACGAGTGCTTATTTTCCTCATTTCATTGAGTAAAATTCAAGATATCACTTGTTAAAGTTGATTCATTAAAACTGATCTAATTTATAAAAATTCCTGAGCAGTTTTATTAATTTTATTTTAATATATATATTTTTGTTTCATTTAATGATTTAATTTATGTTACAATTACAAAATATATATAGACGAGTTGCATTTACAATTTAATAAAAAAAATTAAATCAAATTTAACTTTATGAACTAATAATTAACTTAATTAATTATAAAAAAAATTATTTACATGTTTACATATTTTAATGCCCAAGTGGTAACATTGGCCAAACTTTTGACCAAGGATATCTTTCAAGTCGTATGTCATAATGAAGCAAAACTTGAAATGTTGGAAATAAAATGAAAGCAATGAAGACATCAAAACAAAAATCCAAACAAAATGAAAAAGTCACAAAATAACCAAACCAAAACATTCTAGAAAGCGATATTAACAAAAATCATATGGAGGGACCCATAATAATTTACAAAACATTATGGGGGGTTGGGTTGTGATCACAACAATTGGCGACACATGGGGAAGAAAAAATTATATTTGATTAAGATAATATGATTCAATTTACCAAAGAATGAAATGAAAGGTTTCAACAATTTCTTGCAGATAAAACCATTCCCGAAGGTCCCAAATAAGACAAAATCAAAGAAAAATAACCTTTTAAAGATGAAAGGACCTAAATTCTTAATTCCAAGATAGTAAATCCAAGTAAGGGAATATTTATTATCTTTAAATTACATATCTACTATTGGATAGTAAAAATAGCTAGAAGGTAATTAAAGATTAGTATGCATCTGTTTAAAAATTACCTATTTTCCTGACATTGCTTCACTGCCAATAGGCCTTTCCAATACCTCGTTGAAGTTGTCTTGGTACCATGTATGCATTTACCCATTGCCAGTGAGCATGTTCAGTACCCCAGTGGGTTTGCACACACTTCCTACACACATGTGCTTTCAACTCTCTAATGACACCTTTTTGATAAATATATTTGGATAATTGCTTCTAGCAATTAGCTGAAGAGAGAAGTGTGGTACAAGAGGGTTTTAGTTTAAAGAACCGGATGCAATACCCATTGAGTTTGAACTCACTAGTTTCTTTTTATATACCAAAGTAGAGACTTTAAATGTGGAGGGGTATTGGAGGGATTCAAAGTAAAGAATGTCGACAATTCCTTCTTTTATAAAGGTAAACTTATACTACTTGAAACATATCTTAATATTCACCATGGCTAATGGTTAATGTAAGAGAAGGTGAAAACTTGAAAAAGATGACCTTTAGGTAAATGAAATCCTATTGAAGAGAGAGAGAGAGAGAGAGAGTCAATATTTCCCCATATAAACCAATGTTGGGTAGGAAATATTTCCTCATATAAATTTTGGGAAGAAAAAAAGAAAAACAAACAAAATCACTTGATAAATAAAAATCCAAACGAAGAGAGAAAATGAAAATCTTAAGGAAAAGATAAATAAAAATCCAAATTTTAAAATAAACTTCAGGAAGACAACTTATGAAAGTAAATCTCAATAGAAGAGTGAAAATGGGGAAAGCATGTTTGCCTGGCTTAAGTTGATATCTTAACAATTTTTGTTTTGTAAAGTTGAAGTTAATTGGGATTTTATTAAAACCAAAATACAAAATCTAAGCAACAGAGATAATTAAAATATGAAGTTAAATAAGAATGAATGAAAGAAACATAAAGGTTGAAAGACTTCCTAATTTATTTTATTCACAACTTGATCAACATCATTGTTGCCTTGTCTTACCCAAAAACATGTGAAACAGTGAGAGTGAATTCCAAGCAAGCAAGGGTGCTAGATTTCTTGAAAATTCCTAAAGACTTTCAAAAACAAATATTAAATCAACAAATACTAAAATAAGACTGCAACTAAAACATAAAAGAAATAACACATAATGAGAATAGGCGTATGAAACTTATGTTGGAGAATCTAATTGTGATCTACCTTAGAAATGTCGATTTTCTCCAAATTAAAGTAGTAATCTCTTCCTATGATAAAATTTAAAACTTGAAGAAGTTGCATATTTAATGAAGTTCACATACACTCAAAATCATCAGTTTATTGAATCTAAACTAAAAGTAACTTAAAGTTAGGCTAAACCAAACCAACTCCTACTCTAACTTTATGAAATAAATATGACTAAGTATAGTCAAATTTCTAGTGGATCCATTCAAGATCTTTCAAACTTGTATATATGTACACATCAAACATTAGTAATAAAAATAAAAATATTATTTTTTTACTAAAAGAAAAATTACATCTATTATATATATTAATACCTAATAAAACAAAGAATAAATTTTTATTTACAAGAAAACTCTCATTTACCCAATTCCCCAACCATATATCTATTGGATCATAAAAATGAACATGGGAATCAAATATGGATTAGTGAACTTTGGAAAAAGAGAAGGAAGACAGGCTAGATTCAAATGATGTTATTATAAGTTCTGAAGCCTGTAAAGAGTTGTTAGTGTTAAGAAATAAACCTACATCACTATTTACAATAGTGGTACAAGACTTAAAGGATTGATTCACAAGCGGTTCGTTTTCACAAGTCTCATCGAAGCTAAAAGAAGATCATGTACTTGTGAAAATTGAGCATGAAAATTAAAAAGAACGCAATCATCATAAGAGTCATAAATTGGAATGTTCTCTTGGACATTGAAATCATAAAAAATGATTAAAGGTTTGAAAAAGAGAATTTGTTGGAATATTTTCTAAAATAGGGATTTTCTCATCTTCAAATGTAGATTGACGTGGAGAATTAAGAATGTGAGGACCTGACATAACCATCATCGAAGGGTGATGTGCCTCAACACTTTCAATCCTCAAATCATCAATTTAAAGGACTTCACATTTTTCATTAGCATTTTCTTCCTTATCATAAGATGCACTAGAACCATAAGATAGATCAAATTTAAAAGCATAGCCATTTTCAAGGTTTTTAAAGATATAGTTATTGAGATATTCCTTTTCCTAATCTATAATTGGTAATTCATTATCTGTTGGATGTATAACATCCCCTGTGTTTTCTAAGATAGTATTTATGTACAGAGGAATTGTTGATTGTTTAACAATTGAATTACTTTCATTAAAAAGATCAGGATAAAGGGAAAAATGGCTATTTGATGATATGTACCTGAAAGATTCTCTTCCTAAAGATTGTTTCTCATCTTCATCAATGAAAATTTCAGATTTCTCATTATGTATTTGGACGTCCATACTTTGTAATTGATCATGAATTCTAGAATGAAAAAATTCAGAATTTTTTACCTCAGATTGAACGATGTTTGAATTTTCGATTTGCATTGTTGACTGTTGATTTGCTTATTGATTTTCAAATTTATTAGCAGTTGATTCCTCAATAGTAGTGAATAAGCTTAAAAATGTTACATTTTATGATTCATCACAATTGTTAGAAATACCAGGAAGAGAAACTAAATGTTTAAACCATCCTACTAACTCTATTTGAGAAGGTAAGTCTTTAGATTTGAACTTTACACAAATCAATTTAAATCGAAAGAGAAAAAATTTAAAAGACTCACCTTCAAATCTATGAATTACTTCAAGTTGATCACAAACCTTATCACAATCATAATCCTGAAAAGCGTGAAGGAACATTATTGTGAACTAATCACAACTATCTACAGAGGAAACTGGTAATAAAAGACACCAGTCTTTTGCCCAACCTATCAGTGTAAGAGTAAAAATATTGCATAGAATTTTTCATCAATATCAGAAAAAGAATAAATTGTAAAATTTTGAATAACTTTCAAAACATGATCATATGCATAAATGTTCCTCTTAACATCTAGTTTTACCTTCGACAAGTAATTTACTACCTTAGTTGGAGTCCTACAAGATTATTTACCAGATATACAACTTCGAACAAGAATTTTAGGAGCCACTAAAAATAAATGAAAGAATTAAAAACAATATCTCAAAGAAGAATCAAATTACTATACACGCTTGTTGGTGGCCCTCCTTCTAGTGCCAAAAATGTTGATGGTCAGAAATGACCATGTTCAACATTATAACGAGATCACTCGGTCAAGGCCCTAATTAGGCCCATATCCATTTGGGATGGTGATTCCGACTGGTTCTATGGGTATCCAGTTACCCTTTTCCTAAGACTGACCTAATCTAATGTTAAACTAATCGAGACTATTCTATATCTACATATATATAGACACAACCTTCTATCCACTAATATATATTGTTACCTTCTTTTATTAACATACATAAGGAAAGGGATTTATTTCTTGCAGCATGCTTGCAAGAAAGCAAACCCAAGGCTGACACAAGGGCTCAACTACACCACACTAGCTTTCACTCCTGCGAAAGGAAACTTTATGGACTTAAATGAAAATGAAAATTAAATCTATGATGCAAGTGATAAATTAAAATGTAATCTATCCTATATTGATTAGGACAAGGTATATATCTCATTCAAAACAAGAACAAAGTAATAAAAAGGGGAAAGGACTAGTATTGAATTTAATATTATGATTGATTTGCAAATCATAGAATTAGTTCATATGATTTTCAAATTATTCACGCAAATACGGAATGGAAAGATATCAACAAATAGTTATTAATATAACCATAACATATACTCAAACTCAATTATGAATTCAATTTAAGATCTACTGATCCGAAAAGATCTTTACAGTGGTTGAGGTATTATGCATGTGTTAATTAACCATTTAGGAAGCTGAATGAAAGAGGAATACTTATAAAGTAAACATATCATCCATATAAACATGTACAAATATGAAATAAAGCATGACGATCAACAAACCATAAACACCAATGTGATAACAAAGTTTGGAAATCTCGCCTATGTCTCTAGGCCTTTGTCTCAGTGGGTGAGGCTTTCTTAGTTTTGTTCAAATATTTATAAGTACATCATAGCAGTACCAAAAAGGTTACAAAATGATTTGGTCTTGTTCTACAATATCTCTAGAACCCAACAAAACATACGACACTGAAATTAGATGACCGAAGCTCCCAAAAATGGCCCACAAAGGTGCTATCCTCAAGAACTTCCCTACATAAAAATGACTTTGGCTTGGAAAATCTTCAGCATAAATCTATTTTGAACCTCCTTTATGGCTTCAAGAATCCATGGTTTATATAGAGCTGAGCTTAGTAACCATATCCCAACTTTCCCCCAACATATGGTCTCAAAAAGGGCCTAATATCCCCCACAAATGGCCAAATCTCCCAATATAAGGACATAAATCAATAAAAATCATATAACATAAAGTTAAAACCCACTTTATGTCAAAACAGGGTGCATCCCTCTTTATCTCCTTGCCCTTGGTCATATTAGGTGTCTCCATGTGGGCAAGCACTGAGATTATGTGTTGCCCCCCCGATTGTTTGGCACCTTGGTCGTGTGCATTACCCATGTGGCCAGGTCCCCATACATCCACACTCTATTCAGTGGTTACATCCCCCGATGTAATAGCCCACGGTTAATCCCCCTGTTTAGTGGGCCAGCCCGACTGACAAGGGCTTAACCCTTAAACTCTGTGCACATGGTATATAGGACCGAGTCTTATGGAGTAAGGTGGCAGGTAGCATGAACCGTGGGCTGGGATTAAGTTACAAACACATGCCAACAATAACACTGGACCGTGGTTATATTAAAAAGTCATATGTGACCACGCCATGGGCTGGAGATAGGCCCCAACTCTTTTCCATCTGAACTACACATGCATTCAACTTTAAATATTAACACTGCCACTATAGGTTAAGACTCATAGTGAGGGCGGGTTGGATAGCCCGACCCTGCCAAGATTTTCTCCCATGCCAAGGTCACATGTTCAAACCTTATTAAGTCCAATATTTTTTGACAAATTTAACCAATGAATGGGTTCCACGTGGTAGCCCATGTATGGGCCACGTGGCACCTCACCATTCGTCGAAACCAATGCCATGTGTCAATAGCCTATTGGTCCATCTCTTCCATCCATGTGTCTATCATGTCACATGACACTGTACCTACCACATAAGCACTGTATCGATGTTCCACATGTCACCCTTGCAGTGGTTACACGTGTTACTCCTTGATTGTTCCACATGTCTGACATGTCAGCAGTCTGTACGCCTAGTCACCCTTCCACATGTCATTCCATACGCCTAGTCATCACACTAAAACCTGCAACGTGTACCTTGCCACATCATCTATATGGTTGTATGACCTATACAGTCAGTTTCCATGTGGTACTGTACGAATTGTACGGATGTACAATCATCAATTTTTTTCATGTTTGGAAAAATGAACATATCGCGATATATGGAGCATACGACATTCATTTGAGCCCATTCAAGTTGTGTTGTGTTCGTATCGATGAGGTATACACACACATTTGTTTTGAATCCATTATGAGAAATTTTATTTTTAGGCCTTTCTGAGCCCCATCAAGCTCCTGGATCCAATTCTGGATCACACCTCCCCACTAAAGACCTTTTGGTCCCCAAAAGGTTACTGACTAGTCATCAAGTTTGGGATAGGCCACCGGAATTGTTCGCTATATTTAAACTTTGTCCTGTGCACCTGTCTCATCAAGATCAACTGTAAAACAATCATGATAACTGACAACATATTGTTAGCCATTGGTACCCTGTCACATATTACTGAAGACACTATCATCCATGCAGACAACATTACTAATGATAGCATAAAAAATATGACTACAAATGAGCTGACATGTTTGTAATATTTGCATGACATTAGCTTATCTTGAAGCAAAGTGTGATTGATTTTCCATTCTACAATCATCTCCTGTTCTTGCTTAAGATTGATTACTTGATTTGAAACAATTATAGGTGTGTTGATTTCTTGATCTTCCTTTCTTAATTTTTCCATAGTTTGAAGATATTTATTTACCTTTAAATGATGAGCATGAACAACATATTCTTGACCTTCTTTGGTTAAATGATATTGATTCTTTGCCCTGTAGAAGATTTCTTTATGATCATACAAGTAAGGACTTCCTAAGACCATTCCACATTCACTTAGTGGAACCACATCACATGTTACCTCGTCCACAAAATTAGATGAAATTGCAAACTTCAATGTCCATTGCTTTTTTATTTGAAATTGATGATTGTTTCTTATCCATTTAAGTGTGTAAGGCTTATGATGCATCTATATTTTTAATCCTAATTGTTTAACCAATTCCTCTGAAATCAAGTTAGATTGAGATCCACTATATATCAATGTGTCGACCTTAGTATGCCTCACAATGACCCTTAAGTGAAACAATTTACTTCTAGCATCAAATCCATAATCATTTTTACCTTTCAAACCAACCAATGAGATTTTAGATTCATCACCCAAATCCGATCCCAAGTCTGTGGGTCGTGTTGCGGCTACAATTGTTTGCCTCCCTTTCTTTTCTTTGAACCACTTTGATCTCTTCTTGGGATGCAATTGCCAACAATGGTCCTCATCATTCCCTTATTTCTTGCAATGCTTGCAAGAGGGATTCTCTTCCTTTCTTTCCACTGAATTTTCCTTCTTGCCATTCCACTTTCATTTGTCCTCTTTCCTTGAAGATGATTCCCATGATACACCAACACATTTTTTCCCTGCTTCAATGTATGTCGCTTGAACAAAAACCTCATCAAGATTAGTAGGTTCAAACATGAATAAAGTATTTCGAATATGTGCATGTAAACCTCCTATATACTTCATAATTTCTTCTTGGGTATGTAAAGGAATATCTAACATCTATGACATTTTATGAAATCCATCTGTGTATTCTTGCACTATTTGTCCTCTTCTTAGTTTAAGAGATTTCCATTCAATTAAATCTTTCTCTTTGTAACCCAAAGGATATAATTTCGTTCTAAGTGAAGAAATAAAACTTTTCCATGATGGAAATACATTACCCAGTTTTTGTGTGCCATTTTGCAACTTGCTTTGCCACCAGATGCGTCTTGTGCCTGCAAGACAAAGTGATTCCAGTTTGATTTAAGTGGCCTCATTCTTGATCTATTTCACACTTCAATAAACCTCCACCTGTCTGACCCAATTGTCAAGTCTATCTACATTGACTTCACCATCATACATGGTTAATTCAAATTTAACATCAAGTTTAAGTAAAGGCATTTCATTCTGATGTTTATGGACATGTTTCTTTGTAGTGGATTTAGAACTTGAACTTGAAGAAGAAGAAGAAGGAGGAGGTAAAGATGGAGGTGAAGGAGGAAATTGTAGGAGGATCCTCTCCTTCTTCACTTTTTCCCTTTGAATATCCACCCAGATTTTGTCTCTTCCATTCCAAGTAATCCTCATACAAAACCTTCATTATCTCTGACATGGGGAAGAAAGTTTTTCGAAAATCTTTCTAATCCTAAGAAAGTCCCTCTTCTGATCCCATCTTCTCACTGTGAGAAATTCTCTTTCTCAATCTAATCAATGGATTCTCTTCAACAAGATCGCCTTCACCATGATGTATATTTTCCCTGTTTAACATGCAAAACTCAAATCCAAATGTTAACTAGCTCTGATACCACTTGATCCAAAAAGATCTTTTATACGATAATGGTTGAGTTATTATGCATGTGTTAATTAACCATTTAGGAATCTGAATGAAAGAGGAATAATTTCAAAGTAAACATAACAGCCATATAAACATGTACATATCTAAAATAAAGCATGAGGATCAACAAACCATAAACACCAATGTGATAACAGAGTTCAAAAATCTCACCTACGTCTCCGGGTCTTTGTCTCAGTGGGTGAGGATTTATTATTTTTGTTCAAATATTTATAAGTAAATCACAACAGTGCCAAAAAGGTTACAAATTGATCTAGTCTTGTTCTACCATATCTCCGTAACACAACAAAACAGACGAAACTGAAATCAGATGACCAAAGCTCCCAGAAATGGCCTACAAAGGTGCTCTCCTCAACAAGTTCCCTGCATACAAATGGCTTTGGCTTGGAAAATATTCAGCATAAATCTACTCTAAACCTCCTTTATGTCTTCAAGAAGCCCTATTTTATATATATCTAAAGTTGGTAACCATCTCCCAACTTCCCCCCCAAGATATGGCCTCAAAAAGGGCCCAATATCCCCCCAAAATGGCCAAAATATCCCAATATCAGGCCATAAATCAATAAAAATCACATAACATAAAGCTAAAACCCACTTTATGTCAAAACATGGTGCAACCCCCTTGCTCTCCATTCCCTTGGTCATATTAGGTGTTTCCATGTGGCCAAGCATTGATATTATGCGCTGCCCCCCTGACTGTTTGGCACCTTGGTCACGTGTATGGCCCATGTGGCTAGGCCCCGATACATCCACATGCTATTTAGTGGTTACTGACCCTGATGCAATATCCCATGGTTAATTCCCCTGGTCGACGGGCTAGCTCGACCGATTAGGCCTTAAATCTTAAACTCTACGCGCATAGTATATAGGACCGAGTCTTATGGAGTAAGGTGGCAAGTAACACGAACCGTGGGATGGGCTTAAGTTACAACCATGCACCAACAATAATAGTGGACCGTGTTTATATTACAAAGTCATATGTGACCGCCCCAGGGGCTAGGGCTAGGCCCCAACCCTTTTTCATCCGAACTACACATGCATTCAACTTTAAATATTAACACTGCCACTATAGGTTAAGACTCATAGTGAGGGAAAGTTGGATATCTCGACCCTGCCAAGATGTTAGCCCATGCCGAGATCACAGGTTCAAACCTCGTTAAGTCCAATATTTTTCTATAAATTTAACCAATGAATGGGTGCCATGTGGTAGCCCATGTCTGGGCCACATGGAACCTCACCATTCGCCGAAACCAATGCCACATGTCAATAGCCTATTGGTCCAACTCTTCCAACCACACGTTTTCCACATCACATTCCAATGTACCTTCCACATAAGTACCATATGGAAGTGTTGCATGTCACCCTTGCAGTGGTGACACGTGCCACTCCCTGATTGGTCTGACATGTCAATAGTCCGTATGCTCAGTCACCCTACCATGTGTCAGTCTGTATGCCCAGTTAGCACACTGAACCCTGCCACATGTACCTTTCCACATCATCTATATGACCATATGACATGTATAGTTAACTGCATGTGGCACTGTACATATGTACAATCATCAATTTTTTGCATGTTTGGAAAAATGAATAGATCGTGATATCTAAAGAATACAACGTCTGTTTGAGCCCATTCAAGTTGCGTTGGGTTCGTATTGATGAGGCTTACACACATGTCCATTTTGAAAACATTCTATGAAATTTGATTTTTAGGCCTTTCTGAGCCCCATCAAGCTCCTAGGTCCAATTCTGGATCGCCTACTATCATATTAAATAAATAGTTCTTCTAATATAATAGTATTTAAAACCAAAACAAGATTATAATTAAATTATAAATAGTTACCATTAACTCCAATCGAGTTTCCTTGAATCCATCATTAAATTCTAATTTAAAACATGTTCTTCTTTGTAAAGGTAGCTTTACGAAAATAAATATTTGAATAAAAATTAAATTAAAAATAAAAAGTAACAACAAGCTTACAAATCATATAGTAGTGAAAATCAATGGAACCATATCATTAACTTTAAATCACTATGTCTTTATACAGTCCTCTGAAACCCCACATAAAGAAAATATCTCTAATACAACAATATCATCAAGTTATTTTCGATTTGGATTCCCTTTACAAGAATAATTTGATACCTTTTATAGTTTTTCTACTCAGGTTTAATCCCACTATTAGCTCCAAAATTATGAATTAGCTACATAATTCAAAACGACCAAAAGGCGAAATTCTAGAAATAACCCCTTAATAAAAGTAAAACTATCTTCACAAATGTCTATTTGTTTACAAAATTCCCATCTGAGAATTAAACCATGCTATTTTGTAGATAGGTTTTCAACCATTTGGAGAGATTCCTCTCGGTTTGCTCAGAAATTGATATGCAAAATAGCCTCCTGAAAAGTGACGCGATTTGTGATCTTAGAAAAATACGTGCCACTCCGATTCATATTTCTACCAAATGATTTATCTTTTGATAGAATCCTATGAAGATAAGGTAAATGAGCATGTTTTAGAAGAGGGTTTTCAACCATTGGGTGATATTTCTCATTGACTGCGCAAAAATCGACCTCCAAAATTACTTCCAGTGAGTTGATCATAACAACAAATCTGGGAAATTCCACCTCCTTCCTAATAATATTTCTACCAAATTATTTCTTTTCTGAGGAAATAACCTACAAAGAAGGTAAACCAACACATTTTGGAAGTGGGTTTTCAACTGTTTGGAGAGATTCTTCTTTGATTGTCCAAAAACCACTCTACAAAATTGCCTCCTGAAAATGAAAGCGATTTCCAATATGTCAAAACAAATTACAAAATTAGAATAATAATTCATGCTTTCCCATGGAGATAAAATTAACAATAAAATAACATGGAAATGAATAATCAACAACAAATCTTCTTGACTAAAGAAAATATTCTAAATCAATTCAGAAAACTAATTTTAGTTGCAAATTCGTAGCCTTCACTTTTGTTGAGTTTTGGGATAGTAAATCTCCAAATTTTCTTGAATTAATGTTCCCATATTGTTCCCCGTGCAAATAGATTTCCAACGAGTTCTTATTTGACTCATTTCATTGAGTAAAACTCAAGATATCACTTGTTAAAGTTGAGCCATCAAAACTAATCTAATTTATAAAAATTCTTGGGTAGTTTTATTAATTTTATTTTAATATATATATTTTTTTGTTTCATTTAATTATTTAATTTATGTTATAATTTCAAAATATATATACATGAATTGCATTTACAATTTAATAAAACAAAAATTAAATCAAATTTAACCTTATGAACTAATAATTAACTTAATTAATTATAAAAGTTTTATTTACATACTTGCATATTTTAATGCCCAAGTGGTAAAATTGACCAAGCACTTGACCAAGGATATATTTCAAATCGTAAGTCATAATGAAGCGAAATTTGAATTGTTGGAATGATGGTAATAAAATTAAAGCAATGAATACGTCAAAACAAAAATATAAACAAAATGAAAATCTCACAAAATAACCAAACCAAAACATTCTAGAAAGTGATATTAACAAAATTCATATGGAGGGACCCATACTAATTTAATTTTTTTTATGAAGGGGGTTGTGGTCACAACAGACCTATAACTACCTCGTTGTAGCACAATCTAGGTCTCTTATTGCAGGCTTGTACTGATAGATACCAGGAGAATTTTGAGAAGTAGGATAAGGGATTGACATCAAATGAAGGGTTTAAGGTGCACACCTTCTCTTTTCTCCTTTCCCTATCTCTCTCGATGAAAAAGTAGTTATTCTTGGTTTGCATGTTTGATTGTGAGGGTAGATATAATATTTTATATCCAGTCTCTCTCTGTCGTGATACAACCCAAGGTCACAGAGGGAATATCCCAGTAACAAAATTGACAAACATACTGGGGACGTGCTCCTGTTTGGGTCAATTTCTAAGGTGTCTTTGTTTTCTCCTCATTTTAGTAGTTTTCTGTGTTTTCTTGAGTGCTTGTGTAAAGGTTTAGCTTCTTAGGGATCTTTCCCAGGTGTCTGGAAGGCTCCCTTTCTGGTCTGGCCTTTTATTTTTCCAAAATTGTAGATCCATCCATGTTTTTCCTTCTACATCACGCGTAAATCTGTGATTTGCAGGATTACAACCTGTGGCGATCGCTAAGTTTTTGAACACATAGTCAAGGACCTACGTGAAAGTAGGTATTTTAAAAAATCTTCTTGTGGAATCTGGAAGTGGTTGTTGTTTCTTTCAGTTTTCTTGGGTATCCTAAGTGTCTTTCTGGATTTTACTTTATCGAATGTGAAAAGTTATACATAAAAATAAAAATATCTTTCTTTAGTCAGTTTGTATAAGGTTTGTTAGGTTGTTTGGGAGATCAACCTTGTAAAAATAAAAATATCTTTGTTGAGTGATTTATATCTCTATACCTACTTTTCCTTGTTTCTAAAATAAAAAAAGAAAAATTACAATTCTTTATTTTTTAAATTTCTTTTGAAAATGAAGAAGAGCAAAATATGCTTGCTTGCTTGTTACCCATTTCTTGAACCCTTTCCTGTGATCATTGAAAGAAAAGATTCATTTTTAACTAGCATTCAAGTTGATTTTCATTATAGTTTTCTTTGGTAGTGGTATCCTTTTTCAAAGAAAAGAACCCTTGTTTGCAAAGTTTTGAGTTTTGTGTTGCATTAGGTCTTTGAAAAGAGATTCTAGGTTGCATTACGAAGTGTCTCGAATCTTGCATTCAAAAAATATTTTGTTTTCATCATTGAAAAGAGAAACAATTTATTTTAAGCATTGTTGCACACCTTTTTCATTTGAAGAAACCGCATACTACATTGCGTTCTTAAGTGATTTGGTTTTGGAGTCTGTCATAAACACCATTCAAGTTTCATCCGCACCTTTGTTGAGTAAAAATAACCCCTAAAATGAACGATTAACTAAAACGTTTTTAGACATCTTCATTTTTATAGGGTACATGAACAATTTTACGCTATGGCGTTGGTTTAGGGTGGAGAGTAAATTTCTCTAAGGCCACAAGACAAACATAGGAATCTGAGCTAGGGAGAGCCTAAATCCAACCATTGTATAAGTATAGTCGGGGGCCTCCTCTAACACAGGAGATAAACATGAGGTCGTGTGAAGAATATTTGAGGAGAGAACCCTCTAGAGCTTAACTGAGTGTAATGAAAATATCATACGTTGGGGGTTTCGTTAGTACCCATACCTCCGTGAGAGGCGGTTCTTTAGAGGCTTCGATCTTAGCTACCTTTCACATACATTTGATCCCAACTATCGACTGTACCCCCCAGACATTGAATTCGAGTTGGCGACCTTAGTGGCCATTCCTAGGGATATTAGAAGGTGACTACGAGGGTTTTTCATGGTACCTGGGGAAAATTTCACATCATAAGTTTGTCAATACTTCTAGAGGGTTCCCTGCAAAGTGTGGGTACTCGCACCGGATAAGGTTGGTTAGTGGAGGTTGAGATAACTGCTTCTCATTCTTTCATTTTTAGGTCCACGGGACTTAATCAACCAATTCCTTCATCTAGAATACCTTTTACCCTTCCTTGTGATTATTGCGGTATCGACACTTAATCCACCCCAGTTGGAGTGTTGGCCCTTGACCAAGTTTTGAGGATCCTTCATCATGTTTGACCTATTTTTGGGACTTTGATAGGTTGTTGAAGGTGGAGTGCAAGACAAAGCGAATATCATGGGATCGCGGCCCCGTTTTATGGATTTTGGGGTTTTGTGCTTATGTAACGGGTATGGGAATGTCATCCCATGGGTTTACCCATGCTTAGGCCTATTTTGTATGTATAAATAGATGCTAAGGAAATGTCGTGAGTAGGAATGGCTAAGTTCCCTTTGGATATATGCAAGTGATGGTTGTATTCCAATCTATGTGATTGACAATGCTAAGTGCTAAGTGGAGATTTCTTTTGTGCATACTATGTGAGACTTGCAGAGCTAAGTGCAAGCCATTGTAAGAGTCTGTGGAAGGTTGTGTGCTTAGATATACTCGGGGAAGGAGGATCTAGTGATTTGCGTATATCCCCTATCCTTTGCAGAGTAGGGTTTTTGAGGCTCTGTGCATGTAACTGATTTAAGAAGCTAATAAAGAAGACGAAGAGTTGGTGGACGTAGCCCCAGGGTGGGGGTGAACCATGTACATGCTGCGTTTCTCTGTTTTATGCAATGTGTTGATGTGCTTATATGTTAATGTGCTTAGTGCTTCGATATATATGAATGGTGGATAAATATTTTAATGTTATGCTCTTAATAGTATGGATCTGACCTATGTGGATATGCTTAGTGCTTAAATACCTTAGATCTGAATGAATCCTGTGATAATCTGTAATTAGGGTTTAACTGCGTTGTAACTAAGACTGAATATAGATGAATGTTAATTGCTGAGTGCTGTGTTAAGTGGTAGAATCACAAATCTGTGTCCCAGCTAAGGTTGTAGACATCTAAGTACTACAATCACCCCTACCTCTACCTCGGGTGAGACTTCATCTACTTTGCAGGTGTTTCTGAAAGTGTCGGTAGTTAGGGTTTTGTTGGTGTGTTTTTGTAGCGTTGAACCCTGGGTCTACCCCTGTGCCAACAAATGGTTCTGTTTCCGGGACATGAAATTGTGATTGTTGGGAATTGAGGAAGAAGAATCTTTGTGCGAAGATCTGAACTGAAAAAGAGAAAAGCTTTGTGCATAGAATTGTTTCCCTAATACGTAACACTACTTGATTTGTGGATCTCCATGCCAAGAGGAAGGGTCATATATGAAGAAAAGAATTCAGATCTGAAGAAAAGAGGTAAGATATGGGAGCTTTGTGCCCTGATAAAGGTTAAAGTCAAACTAAAGAGGTAAGACCTGTAAGCTTTGTGCTCTGTAGAAGTAAGATAAGTGGATTTTTTTTTTCTAAAGCATGGATCTAGGTATGTTTGATAAGATTTGTTCTAGCTTGAAATCTAGGGCACTGATAGATGAAAGAATATTTGATATGAGTAGATCTGATAAGAATAGTAAGAGATATGTTATACCTATGCATAGAGAGAATGTTTGGACTAACAAATGGATGTAGGATCCTAGAAAGAAGTTTTTGCAGGTTGACTACCATGATTCTACTGTGCAGTACAGGAAATGATGGAGATCATTTAAGAGGAAGAGAGGATTAACTCTTTGTTACAGTTTCAGGAGACCGATACATATTTCTAATGAATTCCCTGGAAAATACCTGGTTGTCTTTGTTGTAAAGCTACAGATCATGAAGTTTTAGATTTCCCTAGAATGATTACTAAGATTGAAAAAATGAATATGAGACAAGAAGACCATGAGGAAGGTCAGGAAACTAAGACCATGGTAGAAACTCGGAAAGAATCAGAGAAAGTATTGCTACAAATGAAAGAAACCCTGAATGATCACCAACATATTAATTTATCAGAGATCTTCAAAGAAAAAGAGTGCATTGAAGCAAGAATATGAGACTTTGACATTGCCTGTGTTCTAGATGAGGAAACACAGGTGAATATCATGACAAAAAGAACTTTTTGAAATTTTAGGGGAGCCTTCTAGGATTCCTTCATTGGGAGGAGTAGTATTATTCAGAGGAAAACTAATAACCCGTTGTGGAAGACTTACCCAGATATCTATGAGTGCTCATGGAACTTCGACAGAGTAAGAATTTAAAGTTGTTAAATTTATTGAGAACAACACTCCATTTGCTATGTTACTAGGAAAACCTTGGATTGAAAGAGATCAAGCCAGAAGGAAAGAAGAATAAATATTAGATCAGAATAAGCAAGAGTTAAAATATTTCATGACTAGGAGGATCACACACTTGATTGAAGAACAGGATGACTGAGCGAAGCTATTTAAAACTAGAGACTTGGATGTCGAAGTGGAAAGAACACTGGAAGACCTATAGAAGACTGAAGTACCTATTCCAGATACAAATGAAGTATTACCCCTGACTTCTAGGAAAGAATATCAACAATGCAAAGTTACTCTGCCAAAAGAAGATAAGAATCAGAATGGAAAAAGGAATTTCGAGACGAAGCACACCGGAAAGAAGGCTAGAAAACTAAGTAAGAAGAGAGCTAAGATTGAAAAGTTACAAAGATTTCTAGAGGGAACTTCACAGAAGGAAAATTTTCAAAATTGGAACTTCGTCGGTATATTGAAACTGCGTCACATGGCACTTCGCCATGGCAAAGCGATATAGCCATTGGGAACAATATAACCATTAGAACGACAACCCGAACAGGTAGAAAGGAATTTATGGTCAGAAATTTTGACACAAGACCAATGGGACCGCGTTGTAATGGAAAGAACTGAGTCAATGGAGGCTTCTCACCCGTTGGAGAGATCCGTTGCCTCGTTATCTATATATTTCATTGAGCCATGCACCAAGAACAATTTTGATAACCATGAATATGAGCCTGTAGATTAGTTGTTTCCGCACAGTGATCATCACGCTATCTCCATCTGTCCCATTGCATTGACTAGTTACTCTTCGAACTTGAGATATTCAACCATGAGCGTGCATGTCAGGTGATCTCAATGCTACAGAGAAAATTGTCGAAGAAGTTCTCGTTGACCTCATGATTGAAAGAGTAATTTCTGAAAGAGTAATGTATTCAAGTATTCAAGCGTCATTGACGAGAGGAGTGAAAGCCTCTCCGTCGACTGATCATGGATCCAGACCATCCAGACCATCAACAGAAAAGAGAACCAAACATAGAGATGACCTAGAAAATGCGAAGATGATCTCGACCATATTTCCTGACTACATATCGCCTCTGGATGACGTGGTGATTTTCAATAGTGTGCCAAGATATTTTGAGTACACCATGGATACTACGTACCTCCCAAATGGGATACGTGCAATGAGATCACAACAGGACAAGATCACATTGTTGAATTTCAGTGACTTCAACCTCGGAGATCGCAAGAAGTATAACATGCTCGCCCTTTACAAATACTTGACCAAGACGAAGGGGAAGAACTCAAAGATAATCCCCCAGTTGTGGACAATGAACCTCGTGCAGTCTACCCTATTAAATGTAATGAAAATACCACACTTAGGAAGGCACCAAGAAGTCAACGCCTGTGTCAAGCTACTCCTTTCATGTTACCATGGAGAATACTTATGGCTAGACCTCCATATCATATTTGATCTGACGCTAATCCATAGGATCATTGGATTAAGTATGCAAGGACCTGACCCGTAGGAGTTCTATCTAGGAAAATCCACAGATCGCGCACTAGCACAGATGATCAAGGATACATACGACAATGTTGAAAAGGGGACATGAGGCTACAAGGTATCCTCCATCCATAATGGCATAGTGCACCTAGCCTACCAATCAATAGTTGGAAATCTATTAAGGAAGAACTGACCCACGCAGGTCACATGCTTTATCGTTGACCTTGCAGGGAAGTGAGTGGAAGGTCTACAGATGAACTGGTCAAAGTACCTAGTTAATGAGATGGAACTAGACTACTACAAAGCACAGGATCAGGGCTACGAGTTTGAATTTAGTTGGCTCATGATCATCATCGCCTTTGTTGCCTGGAAGATGCTGGAAGGTGCGACATTTATAGATATTGAACCGTTCGATCCTCTTGCTGTGAAGTTAACCACACTTTGGTACTCGAGTGATATGAACAAATAGTGGCATTCGAGCGTTGTTTTTCACACATATTACCTTTAGATGAGGAGAGCCATCGAAGCTAAACCTCGCATGACTCCAAACATCCTATAGAGGTTCTGACCCCTGATGAAGTTCTATGCATATTGACACTTCATCTACATTACAGTGCTAGCCGATGAACATAAGGAGCATCTTTAGTTGTACTACAAGCTCACAGAAGAGGACCTTGAGGAGATCACTAAGGATTGGTCGG
>ML823736.1:41628-65095 GCA_009831015.1 Picea engelmannii
AGATTTAGCAAGAAAAGTAACAATTTCTCGCAGAGAAACTCGAAGTGAAAGAAGCAATAAAAAAAGCACTCCACTCTGTGATAGGCTTAGAGACACAAGTAGAATACTGATTCATGCATCAAGTAGAGTAGCTCGCAGAAGCTATCCAATAGCTATAACAACGAATAACAGACTTAGAGGTCTGTACAGTTCCCAACACCCCGCAAGATGTGAAGGATCAAAGACAAGCAACTGCTCAAAGCGTAGTTGTGAGAATCAAATCCTTCACTATGGAATGTAAGAAACTCAGTGATCAAAATGCCCAGACCTATGAGAAACCCACTGAGAATCTAGAAATGAAGGCACTGGAGTTGTAACTCCAAGAGGCAAAGTATCAAGTAGAAACATTACAGGCAGAGTTGAAGCCCCTGTCAGCTGTGGAAAGAATGAAATGATCCCAGGATCAGTGCACTGCCCAGCAACATGTCCACACTATTCAGAGCAGAGTTATGGAAGTAACTCAGAGACTCCAACCTATATAGGATGAGGCTTACCAACTGTTCAAAGAGATCGAAGGACGAGGAGCGGTATTGGAGCAAGTCGTCATTGTAGCTGAAAAACCCCTAGAGGGACCTGTCGACGAAGCAGTCATACATGATTTCGTTGAATAGGAGGCCGTGGAACAACAACAAGTCGAAGCATCTTGAGAAAAGATCGAGGATTTTGAGGAATAATTATCTAGATTAGAGTGACTTGGGATGAGTCACAGGTGAGTTTTGGGTGCCTGTTGGCCCTTGACCAAGTTTTGAGGATCATTGGTCTTGTTTGACCTATATTTGGGACTTTGATAGGCTGTTGAAGGCAGAGCGCAAGACGAAGCAGAGATCAAAAGATATCAACCCCTTTTTAGGTATTTTTGGGTTTTGGGCTTATGTAACGGGTATGGGAATGTCGACCCATGGGTTTACCCATGGTTAGGCCTATTTTGTATGTATAAATAGATGCTAAGGCGATGTAGTGAGTAGGAATGGCTAAGTTCCCTTTGGCTAGATGCAAGTGATGGTTGTAGTCCAATCTATGTGATTGACAATGCTAAGTGCTAAGTGGAGGTTTCTTTTGTGCATACTATGTGAGACTTGCAGAGCTAAGTGAAATCCATTGTAAGACATTGTGGAAGGTTGTGTGCTTAGATCTACTCAGGGAACAAGGATCTAGAAAGTTGTGCAGATCCCCTGTCCTTTGCGGAGTAGGGTTTTTGAGGCTTTGTGCATGTAATTGATTGAATAAGCTAATAAAGAAGACGAAGAGTTGGTGGGCGTAGCCCAAGGGTGGGGGTGAACCACATAGATGCTATGTTTCTCTCCTTTGTGTAATGTGTTGATGTGCTTATATGTTAATGTGCTCAGTGCTTCAATATAGATGAATGGTAGATAGCTATGTTAATGTTATGTGCTTATTAGTATGGATCTGACCTATGTGGATATGCTTAGTGCTTAAATACCTTAAATCTGAATGAATCCTTTGATACTCTGTAATTAGGGTTTAACTGTGCTATAACTAAGACTGGATATAGATGAATGTTAATTGTTGAGTGCTCTGTTAAGTGGTAGAATCATAGATTTGTGTCCCAGCTAAGGTTGCAACATATGAGTCCTGCAACATTTGAGTCCTGCAACCACCCCTATCTCTACCTCGGGTGAGAATTAATTTGCTTCCCAGGTGTTGTTGGAAGGGCCGATAGTTAGGGTTTTGCTGGTGGGATTTTGTAGCATTGAACCCTGGGTCTGCCCTTGTGCCAACATGGAGTATTAACGAGGCATGCTTTTTCTTGTTGTTTCCATATAGTATTTTTTTTAGTAGCGTGCTAAAAAATCATAGACTTTCTTAGGTTGACATGTATCTTGGTCCGACAGAGAGTTGACACCTCAAAGTGGATAACCAACCACCCTATAGATCTAGGAGAATTCAATGCTTTCCTCTTGAATAAGAAATCAGGAATAATTCTCTTCCACCTCCTTTAAGGCATTGAATTGATTCATCTGACACCTTTGTGCTGACTTGTCAGGCCAATATTGTAGACTCATAAACTACAAAATTTCACACTTTGGAACCAGAAGAAGTAGTAGTTGAAGATCTAGGAGCTGAAAAATTCACCCCACATATCAATCCTCCATTACCTGGGGCTTATCTTTTTCTTTTGGTAGAAGTACAACCTCCCATATTGAATCTTATTGATAGTAGCCCTCTTCATTGGGACACTATGAACGACACTATGTTGGTTTCTGCGTCACAATTCCCTGTAACTTCCACCATGAAAATAGTCACCGGAGGGATCCTTCCTCCCAGTGTTTCTAGTCAAATGATTGTTGTCAGTCAATCAAGTGTCTTCCTTCCAAACACCAATATTCCTTCGTTGGTCATTGGTCCCACTCAAGCTATGAGTGTAATTTCATCTCTACCATCAACAACAAATGATTTTTCATGTGGTATTCCATTGATGGACATACTAAACATGTCGGTTTATTATCAGTTGACATCCCATGCATCAAGTGTCAATTGAGGGAGCACTTTGGCTCCTTACCAAGCATTTCCTTAGGGTGGATGTCATATTTCTCTATCATCCCCATTCGTTAGGAGTGAATCTTTCTTATATTATGTCCCTAAACCCTCCTGGAGTTGGGTAACTTCTATGGGTAGTCTTCTAGTATGTCATCTACTTCTACCCTGTTCACATTATATGGTGGGTTCGAGAGTAATCATTCCACCTCGTATGTAGTTTCAATAGGGGGAAACCCCTTCCAAGGTCAATATTTTCCCATGCAAGGAAATTTCTCCTCACAAGGGACGTGATTGGGTGGTACCCCTTTCCAAGGCTAGTGGAATCCCATGGAAGGGATGTCACAAAGGGGAAACCCCTTTCCCAGTCAGTTTAACCCCATGCTTGGAGTTTTTCCTACACAAGGGGTTCACTGAGGGAAACCTCGATTTTCCTTTCAGGAACCAGATGGGTGGAGGAGGTTTTCTTCCATTCAACTAGGGTCAACAAGGTTTTATCCCAAGCCTTGTTCCTTTTGAAAACTCTTTATGGAAACCTGGTACTAGTTACAATCTAGGGTCCTCTTTTCAAGATTCCAATCAGTTGATTTCACAGCCTAGGCTACCATTTCTAGAAACAATTCAATTTTCAGACCTATCCAAGTTGATGAATTCCCTTATTTGTCATCATCTCAACTATCCTATGGTCTCAACCAAGTTACCTTCGGACATACCCAAATTCTAAGGGAAAAGTGGTGAAGATCCACAAGACCACGTGATGACATTCCATTTTTAGTGGTCATCTAATTCATTGAATGACACCTTGATTCACTTGCGTCTTTTGCAACACATTTTCACTGGAGGCGCTACCAAGTAGTACATATAACTAGAAAGGGAGAAATATGTGACATTTGTTGACCTAGCCATGGTGTTCGTTAACCACTTCTAACTCCTTGTTTGGTATGATTGTTACGAAAATATTCCCGTACAGACAGGTGAACTTTTCATTGGATTACTGACCCCTATACCAAGACATAAATAATCATTTGGACACTTCCATTCCTATAAACTCATTTTTCTTATCGAGAAAGAGAGGAGAAGGTGAAGTAGGATGTAATTTGTTTACGACAATTGTCTTAGCTACTCCTATCCACAAGCTTGATCCAAATGCTGGCACAAATCAATACCTACAATGAACAACACGAAAAAAGTGAATTCCTTCTACTCTAATGGATTAGGAAAAGCAAATTCATCTATGAAAATCAAATTAAACATAGAAAAGAACATGAAACCACATACATGAAGGAAATGGACCAAGTATATTAGATGATAACTTCAAAAGGAAACTTGCAATCTTCACATGATGTTGCAACAGCCTCTCCAAGTCCTCCTTGTCCAACCCTTGCTTGAAATATCCACAATCAAAATAAAAATGCTTTGATGATTTTATCCTCCTTTTCACCATGGGAATGCCTCCATTTATAGGATTTTAGAGGCTCAACTATCTTGGGTATATTTGGAATTAGTTGAGGATATGGCTCCAATAGTTTTGATATCTTCCTTAGATGCATCCCTAGAGTTAGATTTGATCCAAAGTAACCCAATCCATCCATAGTTGTCTTTAGAGGAAAGTGGTATTTCTTCCAATATTTCCTCAACCAACTCAACGCTCCCTTAAAATGGGAGATAGAGCGTTGCAATGCTCCCCCTGAGATGGAGAAGTAGTGCTAGCACTCCCTGTGTATGAGAAGGGGAGCAATGATCTTCAAAAAAGTTACAAAGATGACTAATTCCCTAGTAAAAACAATTTTTCCGACTGTCATATGATGGGGATTATTCTTCTAACATGTTTTATGGGTTCTAGAAAGTGTTTTCATGGTGTCGTTCGAGATGCAACACTTAGGAAAAGTGAATGTGACACTTACAACACTTGCGAAAAAAAGTGAGAAACTTATGACACTTGCGACAATCAAAATGAAACATTTTTGAAGTCATGAATTTTGATGTGTAACAAATTCCCCCTTGAAGTGTGAAGTCAGAAAAGGAATGTTGATGGATGAAACACATTGTAGATTATTTGAAGCAAGGGTATGAAGTTGGATATCCTCTTAGAAGATGCAGACAACCATCAAACAATGTTAATATGTGTTCCATTCCCAAGGCAAGCATACCTATGCTCGGAACACAAATGACTCAAAGAACGACTTCCAATAAATACACTTCAGATCCATGATGATATTGACTAAGGAGATGGCCACCAAAGATACAATGTGGATCCATCTCTCTATGACTTGAATTGATCACAACCAAAAAATAATACATAGTAGAGCTATGATGTTATAAGAACATAAACATAAACGAATACAAAGTGGATCTATGTTAAAACATGTATATCAGTCAGGGCATCGCCATTGCAACCTGAGTAAAGTGTATATGTAGATGAATACTCAACCCAGGGTCTTTGTCTCGATCCTATAATAGTACAATTTTGTCCATGTGAATACATGATTGGATGTCGAACATGACGGAAACCAATTGATTATTGGTCATTGAGGTATACCGTTAACAAGTGCAAGATAAATCAACATTGATGTCGGTGATTCTTAAGGTACTTTTAAAGTACAATCCAACGAATGTGAAAAATGATATGAAGTCAAACATTCATGGAATCAGTCGGTCAAGGGTCAGTGATGCATACCCACTGTTGAATGCAAGGAGGCCTGCCATTGAGGAATGTAGGTCCCAAGGTACTAATGTGTTCCTAAGTCTATTTCCTGGATAATTTTTTGAAGTCGAAAAGAAAAGACTCGTCAAAGGAGGGCATTGATGTATCCCCCATCAATCGACACAAAAATCATCACAAGAAGGTGATAAGATATAGTAGATGAAAATGGACTGACATGGGTATGGGAACTTTTAGCATTGTAGATAGATGAATTTTAAGGAGAAGACTTTCCTTGAACACTGAGGCATGATATAAGACTTGGCAACATAGACACAAAGTGGAACAAAAAATAACATAGCGAGTGTTGAGGCATTCTTTGGATGGGCCAAAAGGAGTAGAAAGACTCATAGGATTGGTTTGTGGAGGCTTAATGGATTATCCAAGTATATGGTAAATTGAGAAAAATTTCCGTGTTCAAGGGAGACCATAAGGGATGCCTTAAAAGATCTCAAGAAACTTGTCCCACTTCAATTCCCCCCCCGCATTCAAATAGATGAGTACGTATTTTTTTTTAACGAGCTCGAGGAGGGTAACACATGCTCAATATAACTAAACTTCATTAAGTTCCTCTTATTTTATTTAACAAACTGGAAGAAGTAAGGGTTTGTCCCTAGATGGGCCCTTCAATGTGTAATTTTGCGAGTCCAAAGAAGGAAAACTCGTTTGTTTTTCATGTTTGGGGAGTTTGAAAATAACTTAAAGAAGACTCTAAGGTTGTCCTTTTTTGTGATTTTAGTCTCTGAGGTCTAAAAAAGTATAAAACGATACAACAGATAACTCTTCTATCCAAGATTGACTAGAGCATTCATTTTTAGTTGTTAGTCCGTCGGGACCGAAAAAGGGGTAATCTATCGCCCAACAGACGTCTCTTCATATTTTAATGAGCTAGAAGTATGACGAAGTTTTCTCAATAATATAACAAGGTCATAAAAAATTATCCACTGCATAATTTCCTACTTAATCATGTTGTTATGGGCAAAACTGCTAGCAGTTTCTTTAAAAATTGACAATAATTTAGAAAAAGTCAAAAATAATATATTATAAATGTGAAAAAAGGGGTGTAAATGACTTAATTTGGACATATTAAAAGTCAATTAGGGAAAAACAAGTCATTCTCACATTTTGTTTTATCATTTTCCTTTTTTCTTTGAGTTTTCCCCCTTTAGAGTGATTTTTCAGCGTTCACTGTGGGAGCTATAGGAAACCATTCACAATTCTGTCTAGATCAAGTTTGTGCTCTGGCCTTTCTCATTTATTTGCATGTTTTTTGTTTAATTCCATCCTTTAGTTCATGCGTTTGGGCTCCTTGGAAATTCCTAGAGCACCGAAAAGGATCGACACTCCCTTAAGTAATCGAGGGGGGTGTTGATCGAGATTTAAGTAATTGAGGGGGGCATTGTTAGGGAAAATCAAGTCATTCTCACATTTTGTTTTACCATTTTCCTTTTTTCTTTGAGTTTTTCCCCCTTTTGAGTGATTTTTCAGCATTCACTGTGGGAGCTATAGGAAACCATTCACGATTTCATCTAGATCAATTTTGTACTCTGGCCTTTCTCATTCATTTGCATGTTTTTTTTTTAATTCCATCCTTTATTTCATGCGCTTGGGCTCCTCAGAAATTCCTAGAGCACCGAAAAGGATCAACACTCCCTTAAGTAATTGAGGGGGGTGTTGTTCTAGATTTCAATGCCCTATTATGTCCTCTACGGGAGCACTGGTGCTCTATTTTTTATTTCCAGGGAGCGTTGGGCACAAAAGTTAATTTGTTTTTGGTTTTTAGGCTGTGAAAAAACAATTCCTCTTCTTGAAACTTTGCTAATGTGATTTTTTTGAGAATTTGTAGGTTTTCACTAGCCAAGATGATTGAATGGAAGGAAAGAGAACATGAATTCGATGATATTGATACCTTAGAAGACCCTCAAGTGAGGGAGGATATACAAAACTGCAGTTTGGTAAAGTACTTAAAGCTACAAAAAATGAGAAAAGAAGTCCTTTTACTTGAGTATCTGATCGGGTTACGGTATAACAATGAGAAAGAACTCTGAATAGGATCTCACATGATTGAGATCGACATTGATGATGTGTGTTTTTTGATGGGTCTCTCGATGAGGGGAGCACCCATTCTTTTGTTTGGATGTTGGTCTAATCCAAAACCGACAGAGGCATATGTTGCCCAGTATTGTGTATCAGGGTCACGCTTGGTAGGGATAAGGATTTTAATTAAAGACATGGCGATCCTACCTCTATGATTCATTATGTTTTCTATCACAAAACTGGCATGAAGCACCAGTGACTAGCTTGCTTCCAAGTCTCAGATATCATATGTTATTCAATGCTCGAAGCCCAGGATTTTTAACTGGAGTGCAGGGTTCTTGAGGAACATCAAAGAATATATCTCTAAATGTCGAACAGGTAGGAAGAAACAATTTGGATACAAATATTTCTTGGTTTCATTCTTTCTATAGTGAGTTCCATAGCTGCAACTACAGGTTGCATTGATAGCACACCCCGTGACCGAGCCCCGTATGGAGTTGTGGATGAGTCTTTCACCTAGGTTGGGGAATGAACCCTCATCCTTCCTCTTTACCGCTGACTTAGTCACACGGTGGAGGATACAACTCATGGTTATAGAGGATTTCCTATATGCTGGAGTTGACTTTAGGGGAAGTGTAGATTTAGTGCTCCCCGAGGAGGCACATTGGGATGCATAAGGTACGAAAGATCATGACCTTGCAACAATTTTTTTGTTTTTATATGTTTATGCATATGTTTATATATATATATATATATATATATAGTCATATGATGAGGGATCTAATTCATTTTTTTTCATCATGCAAATAGAGGCACGTCACATCCAATGGGGATGYGAGCACTAGGACGTCGAGGAGATGCTTAGACAACAACATAGGTTGATGTCGGAGTAGGAGGATACCGAGAGGTGGAAAGGAACCTTCATGGGTTGATCATGGGAGTTCATTCCATGAGGATATGATATGTACCCTTACATCTTCAGAGACATATAGTTTGGGTTCCTGAAGGCCTTAGTCATCTTCTACGACAAGTGGATAGAGAAGTTGTGTGCTATGATCAACACAATGTAGTGCAGGAAGACGAGTAGAGTCTCCTGACACATTAGTCTTTTATGACGATATCATGGGCATAAAGGCCCACATTTTTCCCTTCTATGTAGTTTTTGGATTATGTACTTTGCAAAAACTTTTTCTATTTTATATACATGCCTATATATATATATATATATATATATATATATATATATATATATATATACGAGTTTTGCGGTGGCTACTTATGTTTTTTTCGTTTTAAATGATGTGATGTTTGTATTTACATGGTTTATTTTCCGGATGTTTATCTATGTGCAATGTACCAATCTAACGTATAATTTTCTAATGAATCTGTAGTCGTATTTAACTCTCTCGATATATGTCTATATTCTAGAAATTCAAAATATCTCTCGAGACGGTGAACCCTTATATGTAGACATAGCATAAATGGATTACGGACAACATATTCATGGTTTAGTTGATGAACCATGAGTTGAGAATCAAGGTTGATAATCAATTGATATATACCTAAATAAGAAGCTTCAGTTAAAATTCCAATGACAACGTGATATTTTGCAACATTATTGGTTGCATATATGAGGAAAATTCCTCCTAAACTCACTAAATCTCCAGAGTGGTAGATGAACCAAGTTGTAGAAGTGATATTCTGGGTATGTCAGCTAGCACCATCCACAAATTCGAAATAGATAGGAAAGGATGATGAAATCTATGCATTCAAGCACAAATCAAAGTATAAGCAGATTTAAAGAATGGGGAAAAATTCATGCATGCAAAAGTAAAGACACACCAAACGAAAAGCATATAGTACAATAATGTACAAAGAACACATGGAAGATATTCTATGCATAGTACTTCTTTAGCTAAAGCCCATTT
This sequence comes from Picea engelmannii, assembly GCA_009831015.1. Taxonomy (NCBI): domain Eukaryota; kingdom Viridiplantae; phylum Streptophyta; class Pinopsida; order Pinales; family Pinaceae; genus Picea; species Picea engelmannii. The sequence continues at coordinate 50,830 of ML823736.1, forward strand.
CAGATCTCACCGAGAGATAATCCATTATGATCGACTAACTCATAGGTGCCTCTTTGTAGCACATGGTTTACGATGTATGTCCCATGCCACATAGGTTCTAAATTACCTGCACCGAGTTTGTCATGATATTGGTCATAGAACATGTCCAGATCTCCTTTTGCAAAAGCGTAAGGTTGGACATACTTATCGTATTTAGTCTTGATGCATTTTTATATGTCTTGCTGGTGAGAGAAACATCGCGACATGTTTCATCCAAATTATTTATATATATAAATCATTCTTCTTCAACAAATGTACGGGGTAGGAGTTCTATGGTGAGTTTCAAAGGAAAAATCTCGCATTCAATCAATAATAGTTCTTTCAAGCCATATACCAACTGGAAGGGTGTAAATCCAGTGGTAGTTTTAACTAAAGTTCGATCATCCCAGAGTGAGAAGAAGAGCTGCAAATGATAAGAGGTTTTGTTCACCCCCACCATGCATTGAAACATTGTGTTTAGGAATTTGTTGATGGATTCAACTTGTCCATTTTCCTAAGGATAGTAAGGGGATGAATTTTCATGGTGAAAACCCAATTTGGTGCGTAATTCACCCATCATCTGGTTCTGGAAATGGGATCCATGATAGGTTACAATAGCTTGTGGGACTCTGAAGTGAGCGATGATGTGATTGAAGAAAAAAGGTGTTGCATTCCAGACATCATTAAGAATAGGCATAGCCTCAGCCCATTCAGTGAAATAATCGACAACGATGATAATATAATCGTGCCCCCTGGCTAAGGTAGGCTTACATTGCATGAAATCAATATCCCATTTTGAAAATGGGCTGATGGAGATAATGGGATGGAGAGGAGCTGGGTGGGTATGCTTTTTCTTATGAAATATATGATAGGGTTGGAATTTTTTAACAACCTCAATGCAGTCTTTGAATATGTAAGGCCAAAAATAACAGACACATAATATTTTTTTGGCTGTAGCCATCCAAAAAAGATGATTGCGACAAGCTCCAAGATGACAGTCATTTAAAACTTGTTCAGCCTCTTCATGTGTTAATAAAAATCATAGAACACTGTCATTACCTCGATGATACAAAGTTTCACCAATGATAAGGTAGTGATTTGAATGGTGTCTAATCCGATGTCGTTCATCACATGAAATTCCTGGCTAGAAGCATTGGGTTTGGAAATAGATAAGAATGTATCCATACCATGGATCAAACATACTAATGAGGAACAATGATTCATCGGAAAGGGAATCACTTGGCTCAGTATTCTCATCAACATGGGGAAGATCACAAATTAATTCCATAGAAACCAACGATTTCTTAGCTTTGGATTTGGAAAACTCGAGATCGAATTCTTGGAGAATGAAAATCCATTTTGAATATTTCCCCCCAAGTAATTGACGAGTCAATATGTGGTACATGGGGTTCGAGTCCACAATGAACATGGTAATGTGAATAAAAATATAGTGGTGAAACCTTTAGAAGGTAATAAATGTCTCCAAAGCCAACTTTTCAACATCTGAATAACAGAGTTCAGGACCTGAAAGGATCTTAATTAAATAGTAGATCACATATTCGACACCATCATCATCCTCTTGTATTAACACCATAGAAATAGTGTAAGCAAAGGCATCCAAATAAAGGATGTAATATTTTTCATAGTTGGGTGGATGCAAAAGTGGTGTATTGGTTAAAGCATGTTTGAGATCATCAAATGAGCGTTGAACAGTTGCATCCTAGATGAAAGGGGCATCTTTCTACAACAACCTCATGAATCCTTTAGTAATTTCTTCATAATTGCATATAAAATGACGGAGAAATTTTACCTTCCCTTGCAAACTTTCTAGTTTGGTAAGATTTTTGGGAGGGGGTAAAGTGAGAATGACTTTGAGTTTTAAGGGATCCACCCTAATCCCGTCTTTGGATACTATGAAGTCGAGGAGTCTCCTTGATTCAATAGAGAAAATGCATTTATGGGAGTTCAAATGTATGTTGTAAAACCTAAATATAAGAAATATTTCCCTTATATGACCAATATGATCTCGTCGATGAGCCAAGTGAGCTGGCAAGTCATCGATATAGGGTTCAACAAAATGTTGTATGTCGTGGAACACATATGACATAGCTCGCTAAAATGTGGCTCCAACTTTTTTAAGGCCAAAAGGTAATTTTTGATACGAGAAAGTCCCCGATGGGCAAATGAAGGTTGTTTTGTGTTAATCAATAGGTAAGATATTGATATTATTATAGTCAAAAGAGTCATCCATAAAAGAGAAAATGACACTTTCGACACAATTATCGATAATTTGGTCGATAAAGGGCGTAGGGTAATTGTCCTTCGAAAAAACCTTATTTAGATCCCTATAAATGACAAAAACATGAATTGTCCCTTATTTATTAGCAACCGTAACGATGTTGGAAACCCATTCAGTCAGAGGTACGAGATAAATAAAACTATACTTTAATAACTTTTCTACTTCTGCCTTGATTCTTGTAGTTTTCATGGGATGAATGGGGAGAAGTTTCTGCCTCACATGTTTGACTACAAGGTAAGTTTTGATTTCATGCACAATGATTGAAGGATTGATCCCTGGAATTTATTTGTAGATCCAAGAAAAGATGTTGCAAAATTATTTAAACAATGCAGTGTAAGTTTCAATCTCTTCAGTTGAACAATTGGCACCTAGTTGTATGTTTTCCACAATACCTTGTTTTTTGGATATGTCAACACTAATTGTTTGATATATGTTTCCTAAATTACCCACAGAGATTGTATCTTGAGTGAGTATCAAATATTGGGGAGTGTTGACAATATCGGTGGGAAATATAGATGAAATATCTTTCTCAATATTATCCAAACTAGGAAGAAAGGATAAATGATGGTGGTTCTCATCCCATGGGGCCTCATAGATACTAAGCATTTCCATAATGGATTCATCGAAGGGAAAAATATGTAGGATGTAATCGAAAGTGGAGGATAGGGAATCTATCAAGGATGGTAGAGAATAGGAGGTAGACACCAACATATGTTGGTCGCTAGGTGAAGGAGAGGTAGACTAAATGACATCATATTTGGCCTCTATAGGACTAAGTGGCATAGTGTCACCTAGTGAATCAAATTCTAAGGGACTAGGTATGATCCATGGATCATATGATTCAAGGGATTGATGTACCATAGTCGAAATCATATTAACCGTTACAATACATTGCGTAGTTGGAGGAAGAGGTGTGGGGAAAGTGCACATGAGTGAAGAATCATTTAGTAGACCTACCCCTACACTTTCATAAGTAATCTTTAAGTCCCCCCAAAATGGATTATTGTTGTTTTTTTGAGTGCGATAATTAGGGGTACAATAATATGTAGTATTCCATATATAAAATAGTATGTAGAACATAAATATTTTAGCTAGAAATGGCAGAACACAATGATATAACTAGAACAATACCATAATAACACCATCAAGATCACCTTGATTAATGATAGCAATTTTCACTTTCCTCTTCGAGGGGGAAACCTCCAACAAATAAGATCTCCATTACAATAATATCCAATACAAAACTTCTCATACCCTCTACTCTTATTTATACTAAATCTATCTATCCAAAAGAAAAATATAGAGGAATATCCTTCTAGAAGAGGAAGCTTCTATTAGGTATTCTTACATTTGACTTATTCTTCCTTATTTATAGGCCTTATTAATATTGGCCTTTATTACATGGATATATATTATTCTACCTACATGAGGGGTTAGGGAGTTTAGGTCCCTAACATGTCCTCCCCCTTAAAAAAACCTTGTCCTCAAGGCTTGAGATGAGGAAATTGCTGCAGAATGGTAGTTGGTTCCCAAGTGGCATCTTGTGGAGTTGTATCTTTCCAATGGACTAACATTTCCTTGATGGTGTGCTGACACAAATGATTCTCATGCTGGTCCAAAACTGCTTGTGTCTACAACTATATGGAGCTTCTAGTTTGAGTTTCTCACTTAGTTCCAATCACCTTCTTTAAGCAAGAGACATGAAAAACATGATGGAGCTTAGAATGACTGGGAAAAGATAACTGATAGGCCATCTGTCCCACACACTTGGGAATAGTATAAGGATTATAGGCACTAAAGTTCTACTTGAGTGTGAGAGGGAAATCCAGGGCATCATCGAGTTATTGCAATGGTTTTATGGATAAAGATTTTTATTGAGTTTTGAAATGGTTTGAAGGTTGGGTAAAAGATAATGCAAAGTATCAATTTCAAATATGCAAAATCAAATTCATATCTCACTGGCTTAGTAAATGGAAATCGATCCAATAAATCAGATGGAAAAGTAATATGAAATATAGATAAGTATGTAAGATTTCAATCTGTCCACTCACATATGAAACTCTTGATCCTAAATATCATTCAAGAAACAAGAGAAAAGTACTTGAAAACAAATATGATTATGAACAAGAATATAGTAAAGTATTCACTCGCTTCCTCACAAACAAGATACATCATATGCTTAACAAAAATTAAAATGTATTCAAGTAAGGAAATATAGAAATATAGACAATAATAGAAACCTAACCATCATATATCCTTTTCCATTTAGTACCAAAATGAAATAGTTTTTTGTCTTACAGTATTTTCTAAAAAATGGCCAATGGTTCCCAACCAATCAACCCTTAATTCTATCAATCAAATCTCCTTTTATACATAGCAATTAGTTTTCAAATATCCTACTTTCTAGATATAGTTTAGATAAGATCCTAACTTCTACATAAAACTTAGGAGACATATTCTCATACAAATAATTTGAATCTCTATAACCTAGTCTTCAGATATTTTTTCTTGAATATAGACTAGTTTCTGATTTGATCAGATTGTGTGATCTCACAAAGTACGGAATGAATTTGATGTTGAGCTAGTCCTCCACGATGAATTGAAGAATAAATACTCTTGATTATGATGAGAAAAATATTCACATATTCGGAAATACTTTGTCACTGTGTAGCTTATAATATAATTTTTTCAAAAACTTAGCATAGGTATCATTGCATCAATCAAAAATTCAAAAAATTGTATGATGCCTCAAATTTTGAAACATTCACTGTATGATAGTGGCATAACCTTTGGTCTTTCTTTGTTTCAACTTAGTTTTTAGAACCACATTATGCCAATACAATTTGATGTTTTCCTCCATTACCTCTTTGTGAAAGGCTTGTTGATCCTCTGACATGGACTCCTTTGCAGTCTTCAGGCTCATCTTTTGCAGCAAGGAACTCATCCTGAGTTTCAATATCCAATTTTGACTCTGTTTTATGTTTCGTTTTCTATGTTATGTTGATCTTGGATACAGGGAAAAATTTATTTAATTCCTTCATTTCCTACTGTAACTGCAACTTCCTTTTGCTGAATCAGATTACTCTGGCTACAGGGGAAATCTCTTTTTCTGTAATGACAGGGGTTTTAAGAACCTTCTTTTCCTTTTTAGATTTATTCTCTAGAGAATTTTTATGCTTGGTTCCCTGTTCTTCAAGTTAAATAGATTCAATTAACCAGTCCCAAGAAAGATCGAATTCTCCCAAAGCATACATAACGAGGGCTTTAACCATTATTTGGTGAAAAATACTTTTAATAGTAGTTGCAGGGTGGGTATGTACCCTTTTAGATATATTTGACAAGATCTTTAGTAAAAAGAAAGGAAAACACAAAGGACTGTCACCATTTAAATGAATCAAAAACCTAATATGATAAAGATGGACAAGGGAAAATCACCCTTCATGTGTAATGTACCTGCAAATAACCATTAAATCAATCTTCCATTCTTTCTCCATCTATCTCTATGGGATACCCTAACTCCAGTTAGGGATTTGGAATTCTAGAGATAAAAATTGATTTACAATTTACATAGGCAACACCTCCTTCTTCCACCATCTCTCCCCATACACTGATAATATGCATGCAGTCTTGATCGAGTGTTCTATCACATGTATCATAACTTTACCCACCAATTTCTCGAATCCATCAAAGTTTTGCGAAAACATGATAGAAACTTGTTCATGATAACCCTGGAGTGTCGAATAGAAGTTAAACCACCCTGTATATTTGAACTTCTGCAAGATTTGAGGATAATCCTGAAGAAATTCTACACCTTCTAGTTCCAATTGAGTAATTTACCTTCTTTTCTTAGGTGCCATAATATGAATGAATATCTGAGGGTGCTTAGGGTTTCTTTCAACAACAATTTGGAACTTTTGAAAATAGGAAGCATGTAGAAGAGTTCTATTACCCGCGATTTGATATCAGAATTAATGAGTACAAGTCAACCCATTTGAATGAGTATAACAAATGAACACATGACCTTATACTAATCATAAATGATGTTGGATTTTAGGAAATAATCTTGGATAGTTTCTAATTATGATCTTGGGAAGTTGGCGCATATGCAACAATGATTACTCTTGGCACTACAAGAATAACATTATTCTTGTTGTGCCTTTTCCGTTTGTAAAATTTCAAATTTGAAATGGAATAGGACTTATAATTTGATGGAAAAGATCCTAAATGTCTAATTCTAACTTTAATCACACTACTGCATGTCATAAAACATTCAAAAAGGATAATGTAAGAACACTTTAAATCTGTAGAAAAGGAAAACAGACTGTAAAATAATGCTAGGAAAGGATAGGGCAGGGAAAAGAATAGATCAATAGTCATTAGAAAAATTAAGGACTAACAAAACCATAAAATTTGGGCGCCAGTTTTTGAAAATGGTCATCCTTGAGGGAATTTTGCTTGTAAGGTTGCAGTCAAAGAAACACCTAGTCTCCTTTAGTAAATTGACGTTCAGAGTGACCTTGATCTGCTTGTTGCTTCATACGATTTTGGGCCATGACTAAATTCTCTTTAAGGGTACGAAGAATAGCCTCTTGAACTGTAAGCATTTGGTCAACCGCTTGGACCTTCAAGACCCCTGAAAGGTATGAGAGAATTGGAGGTGGAATTTGTCCATATAATGCTTCAAAAGGATTCATGCTGGTAGTTGTATGATAATAAGTGTTGTACCACCATTCAACTAGTGGTAACCATTGATCCCACTGATTTTTCCTTTTCGATGAAAAACACCTAAAATATGTTTCTAAAAACTTGTTTACAACTTTAGTTTGACCATCAGTCTAAGGATGGTAAGCTATGTTGAGATGAAATTGGGTGCCTTGTATCCTGAACAATTATTGATAAAACCTGCTAGTGAAAGTGGGGTCTTGATAAGAAAAAGTAGAATGGGGCATGCCATGAAGCTTGAAGACATGAACCATGAAAAATTGAGCCACAATGGAGGCAGTAAATGGGTGTTGAACAGAACATAAACGAGCATACTTGGAAAGACGATCAACGAACACCATGATGATTTATTTATTGCCCAATTTAGGTAAGCCCAAAATAAAATCCATAGAGATATCCCTCCAAAGAACAAGTGGAATCGAAAGTGGTTGTAGTGTTCTAGGAGCTTTGACTGTTTCACCCTTGTTACATTGACAAACATCAAATTCTGGCACAAAATTACGAATGTCCTGTTTCATACCATCCCAAAGAAAAAAGAACATTTGACCCAGTCATAGGTTTTGGTAAACCTTGAGTTCGTAGTTGTGGATGTAGCATGAAGCCCAGAAAGTACCGTGGATTCAAGTTGTGATTATTTACTTAAATACAAACGACCTTTGTAGCGAAGATCATCATTGTGCCAAGAGTACCCTGGGGAAACTGGAGAATTGGATTACAATTATTGGATCAAATGAAAATTTTTGGGATCATGTAGCCATTGTTGGCAAACAACTTGGAGCCAATCTGGTAGAACAAAGGAGAGGAAAAAAAGGGACCCTTCTTCATATTTTCTTGAAAGTGCATCAACAACCAATTATCTTTTCCTTTCTTTTAAATGATCTCATAATCATGCTTAAAGAGCTTAGTCACCCTTTTCTGTTGCTCTGGGGAGGAAGGGCATTGTTCCAAAAAATAATTGAGGATTTGATGATATTTCTTAATTTGGATGCACTGCCCCAATAGATAAGGGCGCCAAAGATCCACTGCTTGTAGAATAACCAATATTTCCTTTTCATAAATTGACTGGCCCAAATGTCTCTTTGACAATTGTTTGTTGGTAAAGGCCTAAGGACGACCATCTTTCATAAGGACTATTCCAATTCCTCTCCCTAAAGCATCACATTCCAGGACAAAGGTCTTTGTGAAATCAAGAAGGGTGAGAGTGGTGCACATGGCCTCCTTCAAGTTTTGAAAGGCATGATCAACTACGGGAGTACAAGTGAAATAATTATTTTTAAGGAGAGTAGTGAGATGTTCCACGATATTTCCATAATTATTAACAAAATTGAAATAGTAGCTTGTTAAACCCATAAATCCATGCAATCTTTTGAGATTCTTTGGGTGAGGCCAATCCTGCATAGCTTCAATCTTTTTAGGATCCACCCTGACACCTCCTTGCCAACAATATGACCTAAGTACTCAAATTTCGAGGTGCCAAAAGAACATTTATATTGTTTGGGGAAAATTTCATGCTAAGAGAGTAGATGTAGAACTTGATCCACATGAGCAATATGGGTTGTCCAGGTTTTAATATAGATGAGGATATCATCAAAGAAAACTAAGACAAAATGATGGAGAAAAGGACAGAAGACAAGATTCATGAGGCTTTGGAAAGTGGAGGGAGAATTACACAAGCCAAATGGCATGACCAAAAACTCATAGTGTCCCTCATGAGTTTGTAATGCAGTCTTAGGAATGTATTCCTTGTTCATACGTATCTGGTGGTAGCCAAAATGAAGATCAAGTTTAATAAGGAACTGGGCACCACTCAATTCATCCAAGAGGTCATCAATGATATGAATGGAAAATTTGTCTTTGATGGTGAGTTTGTTGAGGGCACAAAAGTCATAGAATATGTTCCAAGAGACTTATTTTTTAAGGACCATGACCATAGAAGAAGAGTATGGGCTCGTACTAGGACGGATAACATCTACGGTGATCTATTCTTGAAACTTTTTCTCAATTTCATTTTTTTTGGAAAAGGGATGACCATAGGGACGAACATTAGGAGGAAGGATATTGGGGACAAGGGGAATGGAATGATCATGAACACCATGGGAAGGAAAAAGTCCATGGGGAGTGGAAAAACCAACTTGATGTTTGGAGAGGATGTATTGGAGGTCCCGCGACACAAAGTGTGTCTCAGTGGCATGAATGGCATGGAGTTTTGAAATAATTCCATAATGACCTTTTTTGAGGATCTTTTCCATGCTATAGGAGATGATGATCTCTGGGGAACCGACAATGATGCCTTGGAACTTATATTGTTGGACCTTCTGGTTGAATTTTATTGTTAATTCCTTAAAATACATGAGAATGGGACCCATATTCCTTATCTATTCTTCACCCAACACAATGCCACAACTACCCATGTAAATAGCAAACATGTGATATTTCATGTGGTACTGACCAATTTGGAGACACACATTTTCACAACACCCCCAACATTTCATGGACCTGCCATTGGCAATCATGATTTGAAAATTATTGACGACACAAATATAGCAATTAGTTTCTTGGGAAATGTGGTGATGAATAAAATTATGGGTGCTTCCACTATCAACAAGGATGATGACCTTCCTATGCTTAATGTAACCAATTAGCTTGAGGGGGGGAGAAGAGAACCCAGTGAGAGAATTCAGGGAAATGACTGGTTCCACTTTGGGAGGGTCGGAGGGTGGGGTCATGTCAATGGGTTCAGGTTATTCAACCATAGGGGGGCCTCAACATAATCTTTTGAAACATCTTCGAAGATGGACATAAAAAGGTTTTTTTCCTTACACTTATGCCCAGGAAAATATTTGTCATCACAATTATAAGGGTGGCCAACAAATGTGATTTTGAGTACCAATTGTATTTCCTCCATCTATGACTCCCCGACCACAGGTTTATGTGAATAACAATAGATCTATGTAGCTTTAAAACACCATAATACGTCTCTACCTTGAAAAAAAAATTAACCCATAATTTTATGCCAAGGAAAGTTCTATGATACCACTTGTAGTATTCCAGATATAAAATAGTATGGAGAACATAAATATTTTATCTAGAAATGGAAGAACACAATGATATAACTAGAACAATACCAGAATAATACCAGAATAAAACCAGAAAGAGAAACTTGATTAATTATAGCAATGTTCACTTTCCTCTTTGAGGGGGAAACCTCCAGTAGAGTAGAGCTCTATTACAATAATATCCAAGAAAAAACTTTTCATACCCTCTACTCCTATTTATACTAAATATGTCTATCCAAAAGAACAATCTAGAGGAATATCCTTCTAGAAGTGGAATCTTATATTAGGTCTTCTTACATTTGACTTATTCTCTCTTATTGATAGGGCTTATTAATATTGGTCTTTATTACATGGAAATATATTATTCTACCTACGTGAGGGGTTAGGGAGGTTAGGTCCCTAACATAATCTAACTGATCGATGGTCACAATTTTACCTTGATGAGGAAATTGGACACATCAAAAGACTGACGAAGCAACAATAGCCATAGCATAGAACCAACTTCTTCGTAGCAACAAGTTATAATATATGGGAGCGTAAACTACTTCTACATTGACGAAAACAATTCCCCCCCCTAGTTGAACGACTAAGGATTGTAACAATCCATGAGATCAGAAACTTGTTCCATAAAATTCTTTTAACATGGTGGGAGATTGATTAAGACCTGGTTATTTAAGGACTTTCCAACAAGATAAGGAAATGACACATGTTGATTCTCCCTCATTCAATATCACATGATGAATGTTTTGATTATGGACAATGACATCAATTTGGAAAGAAAGTTGGTGAGAGAGTCATGATTTAAAATTATCTAGATTGAATGTGATATTATTGGATGACTCAGGATCTATAGCTTCGATGGATGTTAATATGGTTCTACGTTGGCTAGCGCAGTGTTGTAGAAATTCGAGAGATGACATGGCACAAGGTTCTTGGGCCAAATATTCAACAATGTTGTAGTTTTGGGAAGCACGATATTTAGGATTAAAGGTAGAATTTCTAATTATTCTCTTGGGTGGACGTACGATAGATTCAAAATTTGATTTCTCAATATGAAGAGGTCCAAATGGAGGAGTAACTCAAGTGGAAAGTGGATCAAGTGTAGTTCCATTAGTTACATTTTCCTTACTGGGTTTACCTAGTGGCATGTCATATGTCGTAGTGCGAGTGGGAAAATCTACACCATGGAACATATAAATGTGTGCACTCGATGAAGATTCCGCATTAGTAGGATGAGTTGGGTTGCCTCCTTGTGGAGGTGTAGGTTTTTGTGCAACTAGTGACTACTATCGTGGAAAAGTATGCATTAATACATCAGGTTGAGAATTTCCTTTAAACAATTTAGAAACTTCTTCCTGATGGGGACAATATTGTGTTTAGTGATCTTCAACACATATGAGACATGGAATTTTCAGTTTGTGTTGTGGTTGATTTTCATTACCAGGTGGTTGTTCTTGTTTTTTTGGATTTTTAGTTTCATTATTTTTTTCTTCGGTTTATTCTTATTTTTATCCCCCCCCCCCATGATTATTGTGGTGAAGTTGATTGTACTACATTCACTTCAGATACTTGATTAGGGGTGGAGTTTGATGAGAGTGGAGTCTGCACAGTAGTCCAGGAAGTTATTGAATGATTGGTTGTGCCAGTCGATTGTGAACCAGACTGGTTTTTGACAAAACCAATAACTCCATCTGAATGAGCGATGGAGGATGGTTTTGATGGATCAGTTGATGTGCAGGGAGCATTTGGGATCAATTCATACAAATTAAACGATTGTTAATAAACCAAATCCAAATACTTGGCACGAGCAATGGCTTCCTCTTCTGTGACTACACCACCCATGGATACATTGTGATAAATGGAAGGTAATAGAGATTTTATGAACCATTCATCCAACAACTAGCCAGTAATGGTTTCTTTGATCAACCGTTTTCATCGTCTCCATTCATGAGTATGATCATAAATATGTACAAAGTTAGTATGATGAACGGAGGTCAAGAGTTCTATGTTGGTTTCGTATATGATGGGAAATTGGAAGTGGGTGAGTAAATCCATGGAAAGTGAATTAAAATCCTGAAACGTTTTGCATTGTAGTTCAATGTACCATTTAGCCACTGAAACCGTAAGTGTACACTGAAAAAGAAATAAACCTATAGAATAATCCATTAGTGAGTTTGATGAACACCATAGAAGAAACATCATGACATGATTATTAGGTTCTTCTCCAGGTTTTCTATCAAAGTTTGGAATATCAGAAGGTAATTTGGCTGGAATGACTGGCCAAAAAGGTGTGTTGGCACAGGCCAATTTTGGGGAATAAATCAACGTAGAGTCAGAAAATAGGGAGCGCACCGGAAAAAGAGGAAAATTAGCATCGAGAAAATCAGTTACAAAGTGGACAAACTACTGTGGAGCAGTTGAAAAGTGGACAAGTGTTGAATTGGAGAACGGTTGGATCGAGCACCAACCGATATTGAGTAGTTGGAAAGAAGACAAACCTAATCCTCTTAGGGTTAGGATTTTTGTAAGGGCTTTGTCCCTATGTTTTGTATAAGTAGAATGTATTAGGACCATGAAAGGAGTTAGTTAGTTCGATTTTCCCTTAGTTGGTTAGGAATTTTTGTTGAGAGAGTGGTTAGATGCTCTTAGTTTTGTGAGGACTGTTGCGATCTGTGGAGATCAATTGTAATGGATAAAGAAATGTACAGTGCATAACACTAGATTTTGCATGAAGAATAATAAAGAGCTGAAGCGACTCATATTTGTGGATGTAACCCTGGGAGGGGGTGAGCCACGGTATATGTTTGTTATGTGTGTATGTGTGCAATATTTATGATTATATATACGTTAATGAGTTTTATGATGAACATGTTAGAATAGTAAAGGAGATAATACTACGCACTAAAGAAAAATTAATGAACTATGTGGAACAACCCTAATAGATGAATGTCATAGTTAGTATGTAGATCTAAATATTGTATTACAGTAAACCAATGGATGTCATTTAGTATATGTTGTTATAATGGTGAATGAAGTTTTGTTGGAATAGTTGTGTCAATGGTCAAAACTAGCATCCAGTTAGGGTTAATAAATGGATATTTGAGGGTTAACAAGTAATTCCCCAGAGAGAGAAACACATCCCATCCCATGGTTGGAGACATATGAGTCTCGCGACCACCCATTAATCCATCTCGGGTGATACTGTGCAATGCACTTTGTGCACTATGTTTCCTTCTAGTATCCAGAAGGGTCGATGGTCGAAGGGTTGTTGGTAATCCTGTAGTTAGAACATGGGTCAACCCATACACAACCAACAATGATTTTGTTTCCTATTGGAACTTAGAATATTTGGTCAGGAGGGATGTATCATGTAGTATAGCGCGAGGATTTAAGAAAGGGGATGTTTTTAGGTTGGAACCCCTGTTATCACTGAAATTGCGTCCGCACATGGCGACAAGAACTCAACATCGTCAAACAACAATGAAGTCATTCATGGCCCTGAATTAATCTCATAGCATTCAAAAAAGGGAAAAAACTATACAAAGTAGTGAAAAATTGAAGAGCACTTTACAGAAGTTGGGCGCGCGCGCACATGCGCGGAACAAAAACGTAGAATGCGCGCATACGCGCACGATGCGCGGTTGTTAGCGCAAAAAGTTGCTCACCTGCTAAACAACACATTTATGAATGTGGTTGGCCTCCCAACCACTTATGGTTCAGCTCCCAAGCCAATTTGACCTCCAAATCTGGGCTTGATCCGAATGGTGGGCTGGTCAAAGACCTAATAATGCCCTAAATGGCCTCTTTTCACACTACAAGGCAGTTACAAAAAATCCCAAAGCAATGCTATAAAAAGCCATGAATGCACCTCATTTTCTCAAGGAATTCTAAGTAATGTTATGCTACCTAGATTGTTTTAAGGACTCCATCCTGGACAAGAACACATTGGCACCATTTCATTGAGCAATCCACCTCTCCATTGAGTGGATTTGCAAAGAGTTCTTTCACCACCATTTTCATTTTCATTTTTGTAAGGAGAGCAAGCTTGTGAGGGTCCAAGAGCCTTCCCTTGGAGGAAGAAGGGACTCATAGTCCCCTTTCTTCTTGGTGCTTTGATTTCATCAATAGATCAGCCTAAAAACATTGGTGACATGGGTATTTTTGTGTTTGT
>ML823736.1:85853-125049 GCA_009831015.1 Picea engelmannii
CGATAATAAATTTCAAGAAACAGTCAAGGAAAAACTGGTATTATGAACCATGTTCCCTGCTAGATTTGACCTAATAGAAAAAAGACAAACAAAGAAGCATAAAATATAATTCTTTGAACTACCCAAAAACCTCAATGAAATCTGGAAACCCTAAGAGTAATATCCCCAGTGGAGTCGCCAATTCTGTTGTAGGGAAATAATACCCTACGGACTAACAAGCTAGGGCTGAACTTGTATGTAGATCATAACCTCAAAGAAAACACTTTTCACCTATCACCCCAATACTCAAATCCCTTTTTCACACACAATCATGGAAGAGACCTACTAACCTTTTTCTATCGATGTTTGATGTAGATCCTCTGTTGCGCTTTATCCGCTTGCTCTCGCTGCTCCTTCCAAAGACAATCCTACAATCAAGACAAAACACTACGCATGCATGATATTCTTCTATCTAAGGGTTAGAGATTAAATCATAAATCAAATAAAATATATATATCACTCGTGCATTGGGACGGGAAAAGTATTCTTTTATTAATCTCAAGATAAATCAACTTACAATAATGATAGAGACCGGCCACCATTCCTCGATCCTGATCCTGGGCTCCTCCTCTTCTTTGTCCTCCAACTGCTTTGCTTGAATTCTTCTTAGGCTTGAGGAAAGGCTAAAGGGTTGGGAAAAGATGGATTCGGCAATTGGGCAGAGTTTCTTTGCTATCTTTTTGCACCTCCAAATAGTACCCCTACCCCTTCTTTTATAGGCTAGAAGGAGCTAGGGTTTTGGACGAACTCTTGGCCATGCATGGCTGGGTGTTCCAGTTAACTGACCCAAATCTTTTTGTCCCGTTGGAAACTTTCCTGTTTTTGTGCTTTGTTAGGTAAACGTGGGCTGTAGTAGGCCAGCCAGCGTTCCAACGCGTGGAGTAATGGGCCTGCCAGCGTTCCAACACGTGCAACGAAGGGTTAGGGCGTGTGCCACTTATTTTAAGAGGGTTTTTAAAGTTTTATTTAGCATGGCTTTGGTAAGGGAGAGACATGAGTTGGCCTGATGCTAAGTAAGCCTGTGTGGTGCAATTTAGGGTTATAACACAAAGGCTCTTGTTTCTTTATTTCTCTCACCACTTTTTTCACACATTCACACAGCTAGTCTGACATCATAGGGGAACCACAGAACCCCCGTCGTTCACGACGTTTGCTCAACCTCCCTCCTATCTTGCGGGGAGTATTTGGCCGTGCCTGCTCATTAGCACCTCCTTCACACACTCCTGTGAGTACTACTATCTTAGGATCAGCTTTTCTTGGTTCTACATTACTTGGGTCAACTTCCCAAGATCATCCGTTCACTCGCTCTCCTTTACACAGAAGCGGAGGACCCACTTCCTCTCAAGGAGGGAGCACCAACCCACCTAGCCCCCATCAAGGGTCGGATTCACAACACACTATGGTTGGAGCTAATCCTCCCCCCCCACTGCAGATGCCATATTTGGCCTCTCTCAACATACCGGATCTCACCAAACTTACCAATGATCCTATATTGCATGCCCCCACATGTCCTGCAATGCCATCCAAACTACCTTCTGACATACCAAAGTTTGAAGGAAAGGTAGGCGATAATCCTGCCAACCATGTCATGACCTTTCATCTTTGGTGCTCTTCCAATAGCATTATGGATGACTCCATCAGACTGTGCTTATTTCAACGCACACTCACTGGCCCATTAGCTAAATGGTATGTCGAAGAAAAATCAGGGTCCCATGCGACCTTTGAGTCATTGGCAAAAGCATTCTTGACCTTCCTCCAATTACCCATCCACCACGACAATGGTCTATAACTACTATCTAACTTCAAACAAACCTCAGCCACACACATCGCTGACCACATTCACACGTGGCATAGGCGACGTAGTTTGTGTAAAGAAGAAACCACCAAACAACAGTGTCTCGACTAGTTTCTTAGATCACTTGTCTCTCTAATTGGAAAGGATGTAGCTTCCACCTTCCCTCAATTGGAAGAGGAGGCCATCAACAAGGCCCAACAATATGACCTCATCTACGCACAGTCAGGGTACTTATACACGGTACTTCCTGATCTCCCAAAACCTGTGCCATTTGGCCAAGACAAACCTGGAATGTCTCACTCAGCAGACGGACTAATCGGTGCCACCACACACCATGGTCCACAACCCCAACCACCACCGATGTATGGAACACCTCAATACCCACCAGCATATGGGGGAACTCCTTATTACCCCCCACTCCCTTATCAACAACCATACCCTGTTGCTATACCCCCACCCATCAGTGGACCACCACCGACCCCTCCCATACATCCACCTATTCCCACAAACAGTGGTACTCCCTCAACATCAGCTTATAGTACTAGTGAAAGCACTACGCCTTCCTATGTACCTTATGGATTGGTACCACCAAAAAACCCATACTTCCCATTTCCTGGTCCTCCACAGCGCATGGCTCCCCCACATCCACATGCAGGGGTAAATTTTGTTCAACCTTTTGCCGCTCAACAATACCAAAGTTTTGAACAGTTGAATACAACCAACCCAACTCATCCATCAAACAATGCCAAGAAGAAAGGACAAAACAGGAATAACAACAACCCAAGTCAAGTCAGGAATCACCCCCCACAGCACCAACCAACTGGGGGCAACCAGAACCAAGGGAACCAAAACCCCCAAGGGGGACATAATAACAAGCGCCAAGGGCGAAATAATGTTAAAACAAACTTCCCTTGTGCCCTTTGTGGTGAGTTTGGTCATTACACTCACCATTTCCCCCAGAAAGTTGATTTCAAACGGTTGAAAGATTCTGGTAGTCTTCCTCATTTTCCTGCACAACCTACCCCTCAGCAGGCACCACAACAATACATGCAACAACCCCCTCCCGTCGTGCTGCAAAATCCTATTCCACATCAAGGTGTGATAAACACCCAACAGGACACACAACATCCCCCACCTCAAGGGGGATAATACCCCAACCCTAACAATCCAGCAGAGCGTACAATTCTCCTCACCAGTGAGGAAGAAATCCTCCTACAAACCCGTAATCGTCAGTATCATGCACCCGCTGAGTCTCCTCCCATCACCCCAGAGACAAACCCTACACCGACGGGACCCCCGTTGGTGATCCCTCGCCCTTCTGTCGAACCACCACTATGAATCCCTCACATCCCCTTGCGCAGGAATGTCCACAACCCACAGGCTAGGGCAACTCATAACTATAGCTTGGTAGACAACTTAGCACAGTCACCGGCTGCCATGTAAGTCTTGGAAGTCCTCCAGACTTGTCCTACATAGCGAAAATCACTACTTTCCACCTTGGGAGAAGTCGACCCTGCAGATACCCGACTCATCACCTTTGATATTGATAGCGGAGAACCTCGTCTTCCCGCCTTGATCGCTTTTCAAATACCAGTGAAAATATGGAACATCACAGTTCATCGGTGTATCATCGATGAAGGTGCATCTACATGAATTATGTCCAAAACAGTATGGCAGAAACTTGGTTCCCCGGAACTCATACCCTCTGGCATCACCTTACGAGCTTATGACAGATGACCATCCTCTCCTGGAGGGCTCTTCCAAAACGTCCCCGTTGAACTTGGGGGCAAGACTATCCTCATCGACATCGAAGTTATCGATGCCCCGCTCGATTATAATATCCTGTTCGGTTGTAGATACATGTACACTATGAAGGTAGTGGCTTCTTTCGTCTTTCGGACAATGATGTTCCCCCACAATGGGAAGATCGTGACCATTGACCAAGTCTCACATTATGAGCCTAACCCATCTTCCAACCTTGATAACATTCTCCCCCTCATCCACACCAACCAAGACACATATCCCCTCGTCGAGATGGGTCCTGGGATTTTTAAAGATCCATCCTTGTTAGGAACGTACCATGGAGCACCACCACTCCTTCATCCTGCTAATCAAGTATGCGTCATCTCATATAATGGAACTCACATAGAGGATGCTCTTCCTCCTCAGGAGGCTTTAGTCATTCCTGACATCCCAATAGTCACAGAACCACTCCCGTCGGAGCCTCCTGCGCACTCGTCGACCCCAACAGTCCATGAATCCACATCCTCTCAGGGGAATAGTCCCATTTGGGAGACCGTTCCCCAAACCCTCACTCAAATTCCCTTCTTTTACCCTCCACCAGGTATCGAAGATTTTTAGGTAGCCACAACTCTCACACTACCTAATATGGTGTTAGCAATCCCATTATGGTATTTACACCCACCTGAGATGGTCCCTCGACCATCCCTTCCCCCACAGGAATGCCTCCCCATGACGATTACCGTCCTTACCCCCACCACCCCCCCACTCACTAACCTCCTGGCTACATCTGGGGGCAGGAGAAAGAAGAAAGAGCCCACCTCTGCACTTCCTCCATGCATCCCACCACCTTGCACACTATGTGAGAAAGAGGGCCACCAAACCAACAACTTTCCATCACTACTTGAATTATGGAATTTAATCCCCCTCAATCCCACTCCCACAACACCCGCCACTACTGCTAGTCCCACCACTATCACCCACCCTTCCAGTAGTAAAGGGTTGAGGACCAAATATGCTTGTGCTATATGTTGAGAGTATGGCCATTACACTCATCATTGCCCAGCACTACCACGCTTTCGGTAGACATTAGCAGCTGTGTGCCAAAAATTCCAGAACAACCCCAGTCCTGCTAAGTCCTCGCCAACAAATATCACTGACATACGCTATGTCACCACTTCACTCAACGAACGTATGAGATGCCCCTACTCTCTCTGCGATTCATTAGCTAATTTTACATACCAGTGTCCTATGATCCTGGCATATAGGCAACGTCAATTGGCCCTTCTTCACCAACCCACAGAGGCAATAATTGACATTACCTCATCACTAGAGGATCTTCAAGTAATTTATCCCGAGCCCGAGGCACTCCCAATGCCTCCATGGTTCTTCAATAACATCTCTGAGGACTTACCCCGTAACCCCCCCAACTCTCCTTCTCATCCCCCTATGGACAGTCTCCACCCAACCACCACGGGTACCCCTCAATACTTCAATATATAGTTTATGTCGAGTGAACCCTCACCATCTCCTAGCATTGCTCCCTCTGCTTCTCCAGCTGGGGGAAACCACACTGTCACTAAGATTACTCCTCACAACCCCTTATATTCCCAACATTTCCACTGCGACAAGGAAATAATTGAAGAGTTAAATCACCCGGACTCTCCCTGGGAGGCGCTACATCACCGTGCACTCTTCTTGCCACAGGAAGCCCTCATGCCTCCTAACCAAAACCCCATTTACGCGGTCGAAACAAAATATTTTATCCCATCCAGGCCTATAGATTGGTTCAACAATCCCATTCCTACCCCTAATGCTTTTGAAGAAGGTAATATGGCCAACATTTCCCCCACCATCAAAATCGACATTTTCGTTAAAAATGGCATCGTCGAAGAAATCATCATTGGAGCTGCTTGCACTCCTCAGGAAATAGCCGAATACAAAGCCCTCTTCCAGGAATATAGGGATATTTTTGCCTGGTCATACATAGAAATGCCTGGCCTTGATCCCTCTATTGTCGAACATTGCATCGACACCTGGCCCGACATCACACCAGTTCACCAAAAACAGCGACCGCTACACGCATCCAAAGCCGTGGCTATTAAAGCCGAAATTGACAAATTACGCGTTGTCGGGTTTATTTACCCCATCGCTTATACTTTCTGGGTTTCCAACCCTGTACCCATCAACAAAAAACAGGGCACTATCCACGTTTTGAAAGACTTTCGCGATCTCAATAATGCATGTCCCAAAGACAACTTTCCAATGTCTTTCATCAATCAAATTATCGATGACTCTGCCGGCCACGAAGCTCTCTCCTTTATGGATGGATTCTCTAGCTATAACCAAATTCAAATCCACCCAGTCGATCAGTATACAACCGCATTCATTACCCCATGGGGTACTTTTGCATATCGTGTCATGCCTTTCATATTAAAGAATGTTGGCGCAACCTTCCAGCGGGCAATGACATACATCTTTCACGATCTGGCCAATATCATCCTCGCCTACTTGGACGACCTCACAGCTCGATCCAAGAAACGTACCCAGCATCTCGATGATTTACGAATCATATTTCAGTGGTGTCGTCAATACAACATCCGCTTGAACCCTCTCAAGTGTGTTTTCTGTGTCACCGCAGGGCGCCTCCTCGGTTTTATTATTTCCCAAAGCGGTATTACCGTGGACCCCCTCAAAGTCCAAGCTATCAGTGAAATTCCACCTCCTCGGAATTTATTGCAACTTCAGAGTCTACAGGGAAAAGCTAACTTTCTCAAACGCTTTGTCCCAGATTACACCATACGCAAACATGGTTTCCTTTGCTTACTACTTCATGACATCCCTTTTCAATGGGATGACCATGCCCAATAGTCATTTGACGATCTTAAAGTTGTGCTTTCAAATACACCCTTAATTAGTGCACCTGACTATAATCCCGACTACATTCTCTACGTATCAACATCTGCTGTATCAGTAGCCGGCGTCCTCGTCCAGCTTGGATATGACAATCGTGAACACGTCATCTATTACGTTAGTAAGAACCTTTCAGGGCCACCCTTGAAGTATAAACACGAGGACAAACTTGCTCTTGCAGTTGTCCTTGCAGTCCAGAAACTGTGCCATTACATTTTGCTTCACACCACTAAGGTCGTCGCAGATTCCAACCCTATGCAGTACTTGCTCATCTGTCACCAAGTTAACAGAAAATTCGCTCGATGGATCATTATCCTTCAGGAGTACGACCTCGAGTTCTCAACACCTAAGAGTTAGAAGGCCCTCGTTCTCGCCAAACTTGTCATGACCATCCCCTTTGACACCACCAGTGCCCCCGTCAATACCGACTTTCCTGACGAACATCTCTTTTACATTACGTCGGATGATCCTTGGTACGGTGACCTTATTTTCTCTCTACGAACTCAAAATTTCGGTAACCACCTTTCATGAGATGATCATCGATGTATTCGCCATCATCCCCCCCGCTACCTCCTCATCGGAGACATCCTATATCGGCGGGGCGTCGACACCATCCTTTGTCGATGCCTGACAATTGACGAGGCCGACAAAGTCTTCAATGACTGCCACAACGGCGCCTGTGGGGGCCATATTTCGGGTATATCCACCTCTCAAAATATTATCCGAGCCAGTTACTTTTGGCCTACCTTGTTTCATGATTGCATTCATGCTGTGAAACGATGTGAGCAGTGTCAGATCTATGCCAACAAAGCTCGAGCTCCCCCCGCTCTTCTTCACCCTGTCATTACGGCCGACCCTTTTTGTAAATGGGGCATCGACTTTATGACTTGTAATCCTCCCTCCGGCAATGGTCACAAATACATTGTTGTCGCCGTTGATTACTTCACCAAATGGGCTGAAGCTATGCCCACTTTCAACAACACCGCTGACACTGCAATGCGCGTTTTCTTTAACCACGTCATATCCTGTTTTGGAGTACCACTCCAACTCGTTTCCAACCATGGGAAACACTTTGAGAATGAGATCTTCGTCGAACTCTCATCTCGGTTAGGCTTCTCTCATGATTTTTCCTCACCATATTACCCTCAGTCAAACAGACAGGTCGAGGCAGTTAACAAAGTCCTCAAGACCATGTTACAGTGCACAGTTAATAAACATAAAACCAATTGGCATCATATGTTATTTTTTGCGCTATGGGCTTATCGAACGACAGTGAAGACCGCTACTAGGTTCACGCCATTCCATTTAGTCCATGGTATCGAGGCAACTCTTCCCATCGAGTGAAAAATTCCCACCTTATGCACCGCAATTGAGCTATTACCTGACACTGCTCCAATGGAGCAGCGCTTGCTGAACTTGGAGTCTCTGTATGAAGATCGTCGATCTTCCTTACAGAACAACGAGGCAGCTAAAAAATGATCCAAAGCTACCTTTGATCGCCATGTCAACCTTCACTCATTCCGCGAAGGCGACCTCGTCCTGGCTTATGATATCGCTCATGATACCTTTGGCCACGACAAATTCGAATCACTTTGGCATGGCCCTTACATTATCCAACATTGCCTCACTAAAGGCGCATATATCCTGGCCTCTCCCAATGGCCTCTCTCTCAAAAAACCCATCAACGGGTTGTATCTCAAGAAATTTTATGCTTAAAAGTAGTCATTCTACTTTAGGTTATTTCTGTTTTAGTGTTTTTAATCTTTTTTCTCCTCCCCTCTCATCTAAAAAACTATCCTTTGTGCTATTGACAGATGCCTCCTCCACCAGCTCTCTACACCCCCTCACATGACATGCTGCATTCAAGCGGAATATGTTTGGGGACAACAACCAAGAACCAAGATGAATACACTGCGGTCATTGGCCTCCTGGATGATGCCCAACGTCATCATATTCGTCACCTTAGCATCTTCCTGGACTCTCAACTAGTCGTTCTCCATCTCAAAAATGTATACCGTATACGCGATCCGTGCCTCTTTTGCAAATACCTGTAGGTTAGGCTTTTATCTAGACATTTTGATTCCATTACATTTACACATATTCCAAGACAATTGAATCAAACAACAGATCAAATAGCTAACATGGTGTTAGATTGGCATACATCACATCAAGCTACACATACATAAACATCTCACAAAAATCTGTCACAGCATATATATAGAATAGACATCATCAAAATCATCAGCAAAAAACACATGTAGACACGAGATGAATCTCAAAATATTTATACTCATGTATATATAAAATCCCATCAGGGCATCCGAATGTTTGCATACAAAAATACATGTATCCGCAAGCCAATACAACACCTCGGTACAAAAAATGGGCTCACTAGCCTATATACAACAAAAACAAAGATATACATCATGCACCACTCATGGTGCCTCTATTGCCCCACCACCTGCCCCTCCCTCAGATGGTGGCGGCCCATCACCACCTGCCCCAGGCGGTGGTGGTCCACCCACAGGACCCTCATGTCCCGGCGGCAAGCGTCCACTCGTCATAGTAGCCAACACTGCTTCTTGTCGCACTATGGCTGCTCGTCACATTATTTCTATGCAGGATGATTAGGCCACTAACCTGATACTCGCAAATCCTCAATCGGTTGCCTCATCCTCCCCACATCTACAAATCTCCTCTGAAACTTCTCGTCCACTCACTATTGCAGCAGGTACAAATGAGGTGGCAATGTGGGCCCTACAGCTATATATAGGCCTTTTTCCAAACTTCCACTCACCATTTCGGAAGTCCAAGGTGTCCATTTTTCAAACCGTCTTCAGGCACGGGATCAACATCCTGTCACCTACATCACAGCAGTCCTTGGGTCGCTTTCCATCCTGAGCCCCCGGGATGCCTTTTTTTCCATATCATGGTCAGGTACGCATGCACATAGTCATATTTATCAAATACATGATCATATCTTTGATTCTCTTCAAATATTGTTCACTTTGGGTATTTGGTTGTCATGTGTGCAGGTACTTGATCATTATCCATCAACACCACCCCTTCAGGTATATACTCAGCACTGGCATGTAGTCTTTCCCGTTGTATCGCATTTACATTTCCAGTCACACCCTCTGATATTGGCCTCTAGGATCCCCATTCTCGGCTCTACAGTACCCACACCTCCATTTGCACCTTCGGTACTGTTACCCGGTAGCATTCTTACCCACATGAGTTGTCCCATTCATAACACCTTTCGTCACTTTTGATACTCATGTTGTTCTTCATTACCCTTTAGGGATGGGAGTCCCAATAGTCTTTCATCATGTCGCAAATCAACCACATACTTCTTCTCCTCATTTTGCTATCTTTCCCACACTGACTCCCAGATTATCTCTTTACGGTTCTATTTTTTTACCTGCACCTCCGTAGTATCATGAACCCTCCATTTCATCCACAATCCATTTGCCCATCTGCGAACCTACCTTCATTTCACCTACCTCATACAGAAACTCACCAATGGGGCCCCCACCCTTCATCAGTCTCCCAAGCACATTATGCCCTATGTGGGCCACCCATATCACATTGGGGCACCCATTTCTGTATTTGTACATTTCTCCCCAATTATTCGTTATTTATTGTACAAACGCCTTTATTTCCAGTCATTACATTCTCTTTTTGTCGTCACCTTTGGCAACTTGCTTCCTTCCCTCTTTGGCCACATGCAACCCATGCCACCCTTGGTTGGAGCATTACTTATCATCTACCCTTGCTGACATCATCCACCTCTTCAGAGTACCCTGCAGGTCACTTATCTCTACCCTCTAAATTTGTCCACTTTGTCCTGCCTCTGGCACAACTTATCACCAGTCTTGTCGTCCCCCTGACACTCGACCTTGTTACACGGTTGTGGCCACTCTTTATCTCATACATCCTCCAACCAAGGTAAGTCTTGAATCTTCCCACTTCTTGACTTCATCCATGTACCTCTGCCAATTCCTCACCTCAGTAGATTCCATGAAGCCCTTTTCTCCTAAGAGCCGCATTCCCCTTTTGTCGACATCAGCACAATTTTCCAGAAGGGCGACAGTATATTGATTCTCATTCTCCATTCAATGAACGATCTCAGATGGCACAGGGTGAAACACCATTTCTCCCTGCTATCGTTGGCCCCCATAAACATTCGACGCCAACACTTTCTCATGTTATGGTGGGTCTTACTTTGCGACTATTGCAGTTTTTTCTATCATTTGCCGAAGACCTCTAAAATTGGTAGGGCCATCAATGCCTGCATCATCGCCGATACTTAGTACTGCGATCATTTCCTGTTATTCAGAGTATGTTCCGTTGAAGAATTGTCTTCTACCTTTTCACCACCCCCTAGGGCACTGCAGTTGTCTACACCAACACTTCTGTCATCTTTTTTCAGAGTTACATAACACGAGCATGGGGCATGCCCGCCTCGTTTGTACACAGTTTTCTATTTTGCGCACCTCATAGAAGGTCGGGTTCTACCGGTTCCTTTTTTCTCCAACGTATCACTCTACACAATCCCACTCTTGCTCTATCTTACAACAACATTCTCAATAGAAGAAACATTGATGGATTTTGGCTATACGTGTGCTCCTAACCTCATCCATCAGGGGGCATCTGTTATCACTGAAATTTCGTCCACACATGGCGACAAGAACTCAGCATCGTCAAACAGCAATGAAGTCATTCATGGCCCTGATTTAATCTCACAGCATTCAAAAAAGGGAAAAAACTATACAAAGTAGTGAAAAATTGAAGAGTGCTTTACAGAAGTTGGGCACACGCACACATGCGCGGAACACAAACATAGAATGCGCGCATATGCGCACGATGCGCGGCTGTTAGCGCAAAAATCCACACACCTGCTAAACAACGCATTTATGAATGTGGTCGGCCTCCCAACCACTTATGGTTCAGCTCCCAAGACGATTTGACCTCCAAATCCGGGCTGGATCCGAATTGTGGGCTGGTCAAAGACCTAATAATGCCCTAAATGGCCTCTTTTCACACTACAAGGCAGTTACACAAAATCCCAAAGCAATGCTATAAAATCCATGAATGCACCTCATTTTCTCAAGGAATTCTAAGTAATGTTATGCTGCCTAGATTTTTTTAAGGACTCCATCCTAGACAAGAACACATTGGCACCATTTCATTGAGCAATCCACCTCTCCATTGAGTGGATTTGCAAAGAGTTCTTTCACCACCATTTTCATTTTCTTTGTTGTAAGGAGAGAAATCTTGTGAGGGTCCAAGAGCCTTCCCTTGGAGGAAGAAGGGACTCATAGTCCCCTTTCTTCTTGGTGATTTGATTTCATCAATAGATCAGCCTAAAAACATTGGTGACATGGGTATTTTTGTGTTTGTTATCTCTATGTCCCTATGCTTATGATTTTTGTTTTTATTAGTTTAATTCTTGCTTATAGTTTTGTTTTTCTTTCTCTAACTCTTTCCTCTACAGCTGTCATGCTCAACAAGACCCATCTGGGCATGAAAGCACCTCTTATTTTCTCACCAAGGTGACGAAAAGGGTGCAACAACCCCATGAAAGTAGATATTGAAAGATGGATGATAGTTTATGAACTAGATTTTTCCACAAAGATAATATAAGCCATAGGTTTAAGCCAAGACAATACTTGGAGAGATACGTATTCAATGATATACAAGAGAGTTTATTTAGTGAGTTTTCCACACTATTGAAGGAGTGGATAGCACGATTGAAATATACCCATCCAAAAGATAGAGTTAGATTAGTGGAGTGGACATAAGAGAATATCATGTGGTTGAAAAGGATGAATAACAAATTCACGCACACAGTAGATTTATGGCTAGACAACATTGTAGTGGGGTATATCATTGAGTTTGCAGTAGATACATCGAATTCTTACAGTGTAGCAAAACAATATTTTTTTAAGGGTCCAAGGGGAAGATACATCAGGTCATTATACACTTCAATCAAGAGATTATTACATGATAAAGGGGTATTAACTATGGAATCAGAAAGATAAACTACCCTACGTGCATGGGGGAGTTAGGGGAAACACTGAGGAAGGTATGAGATAGAGGGGGAAATGGATAGAGGAGAGTGAACTAAAGAGAAATATCCCATTATTATGGATCGAGAGGAGATCCAAGAAATTTTGTAGAAGGAAAGAATGATGCACAGTGGCAGAACCTACCAGTATAAGCTCAATAGGAAGAAAATAGTGGTAGCCAATAGGGAAGGCTTGGAGAGTTATGAGGAAGATGTAGAGAATCTTTGTGCTGTGGAACACATCGAAGTAAATCTATGCACCACATATGAATTAAATACTAGAGGATAAGGATATGATGAAGAAACAAGTACCCCTGTCCAGATCCAAATTAGTGTAGAACCTACAACCCCATGTACGATTAACAAATCAAAAAAGAAAGAGTTGTTTAGAGAACAAGTGAATTATGGTCAGAGGAATATAGAATATCATAATAGAAGTGAGGGTACAAGTGGAATTACCAAAAACAGTACAGGTAGTGGTACAAGTGGAAGTAATAGTAGCAAAACCAGTGGGAGTTCAAGTCATTTACCACGCGGGAGTAGTAGTACCACGCGGAGCAGGTACAACACATTCGACAATGGAAGGTGTATATCCAATGATAATATTACCCAATTTTCATGGAAATGGATCAGAAGACCCAATGAAGAACCTATTCATTTGTGATCGAATATGGGAAGTGAAAAGAGTCATTGATGAGGTAACAAAAGTAGCGCAACTATCAATAACGTTCAGAAACTGCGTGCCAGATTGGTATATGAATCTAGCAATAAAAAATCCATAGGGTGCATCGGGAACAATAATAGAGATAAAATAGGCATTTATCATTGAGTTTTAGAGGATGAAATCAGAGGATCAATTTATGAATGAGATGATTGAATTTAGACAGAAACCAGAAGAGTCTATATGGGACATCGATCAAAATTTCAAGACATTGAAAGGTAAACTGAATTATCCCATTTCTGACATGCAACACAAACAATTGTTTATAAATTCTATGTTACCACACTTCAAATATCCATTGAGACAAAAAACATTTCAAGCCCAGAAAGAGGCACTAGAATAAGAGATGTAGTTAGAGGAGAATCAATATAAGCAGACAAATCTAGCTAAAGAGGAGATGAAGGAAGACCTAGAGAACTTGATAGTGCAGTTAAACCACAACAAAAGTAGGGAGAAAAGGGAAGCAATGTGGTGTACCATGTGCAGAGAAAAGGGACATCACAAGAATGAGTGTTCAAAATTTGTGTAGTACCTCAAAGTAAGGATGCCAAATCAATTTCCTATAGTAGGGCCTTCGTTTGAAATATGCATGACACATGGGTATGATTCTTATCACTTCCATATGATGAAAAAGTACAAGACAAAACCGAAGAGTACTTTCTGTAACTTTTGTAAGTCAGTGGGACACAAAGACAAAAATTGTAGAACCTGGGATTTAATGAAGGAAAAAATATTAGATGCATATAGGATGCAAAATGAGTTGATGGTAGGACAAACTACGCCATATTTTGTCAATGCACAACAATTTCAAACAGTGCCATAGTTTCAGCAAACTCTGCAGTATAATCAGGAAATACAGTATCATCAACAGAACATGGATCCATAGGGGAACATAGGAGGATTCATAGGTAAAGGAAGAGGAGGAATGGGAAGAGGTAGAGGGCCTATTATCTTCCATAATTTTCAACATCAAGGACACTATACTAGAGATTTTCCTCAACCAATAGAAACATGTATGTACTGTTGTGCATCAAATCACATGATAGAAGAGTGCTTGAAGTTAATGTTCAGTGGATTGCTTCAAAAATAAAGGATACTAGGAGTAACATCAATATAGTGACTAGAGGAGGAGTGAATACAGGAGCAGATGCACATGATCATAAGAAGGAATCTTAGTGATGGATTCAGAAGAACTCTAAGTGACAACAACAATTTGATGCAAAGAAGGAGAAGGAAAATTTCAAGGAAGAAAAAAAGGAGTTCTTGAAGAAGAATGAAGCCTCCAAATCAAATGTTGAATAGAGGTATGATACTCCTAATTTTGATATGCCTCAGTATTTGGATCATACTTATAGAGGAAAACAAACATAGAAAGTCAATAACTTAAATAATTTCCTGGAATCTTGCTTTAACTTACTTAATGATAAGAATTCCATGGATTTGTTTTAAAATGTGATTGGGAAATATAGAATATAAGAATGGGTAGGAACATAACTAAAGAATATTAATCAAGTCCATATCAAGAAAAGAACTAGCGGAGAGTTTAGATTAAATGCAAATATAGGAGACTTTAACATGGGAAATGTTATCCTAGACTTAGGATCAGATGTCAACATTTTCCCAAAGAAGACTTGGAAAGCAATGGGAGAACCTAAACTAGGGTATCCCAATATCCAATTGAAGCTAGAAAACCAGCAAAGAGTGATTCCCATAGGTATATTGAAGAATACAACAGTGGATCTAGATGGTCTGCGCATCACAACAAACTTTGAAGTAATGGATATGGTGGATGAGTCTATACCATTTCCAACACTACTAGGAATTGATTGGGCCTTTGATAATAATTCCATGATTATTTTAAAGATTGTAAAGATGATATTTGAAGCTAGGAACTTTAGGGTAGTATCACGCTTAGATCCCTCGGATTGTGAAAGATATGTAGAACCTGTTCTTGAAAATGTCCTAGAGGATGATGTGTGTTGTGTCTATTTCATCACTTGAGTGAGCAAAACAATGGCACTTACAAGTCTAGTTGGGCTTGATATAAAAGACAAAGGTTAGTACATGAGTTAGATAATCCAAGCACATGAAATAAACAAGCAAATAAACTAAAAAAAACTAAGGAAATACAACTACAATGCATAAAACAATTTGAACCAAAATCAATCAACCAAATGACAAAGATTATTCCACCAATGGATAACTATATTAGTTGGGAAACATGGTAGAGAAAGGAGGAATTATGGATCCCCTCTTCCTCCTTGGAAGGGCTCTTGAGTTCCTTATTTGAGAGCTCTTCTTACAATGATAAACAAGAAAGCAAATGGTGAAGAAATCCAAGCCTATTCCCTCAAGAGGTGAGTGGAATATCTTATTGGAATGTTGCTAGAATGATCCAAGAAGAAAATAGGTTTCTTGAGGGAGGATTGAGACAACATAACAATACTATGCAATTATTAAATTCATAGTGCATCCATGGCCTCCATTTATAGCATGTGTTTGATAAAATATCCAACTAGTTCTTAGTGTGGAAAAGGGGCCATTTAGGGCACCCTTAGGTATTTGACTATCCCCCCATTCGGATTCATCTCATATTTGAGGGTCAAATCAAGTTGGGAGTTGGTCCATAAGTGGTTGAGGGGCCAAAAAGAACCATAAATGCACCTTTCACAGGAGTGTGTGACTTTTCGCATACACATTCACACATATGATGCATTGTACATTCTATGGGCTTCTTTGTCCCACACACTATGCATGTGCTTCCTTTAGTGATTCAATGCATGCCAATTTTTTTCCAGTTGTATAGTTTTTGCCTCTTGGAAATGCATTTTTGGTGCTGCAAGTGAACTAATAGGTGTTTGGACATGCTCTATTTCTCTAACCATTTGCATGCAATGTTGAGGATGAAATTTCAGTGATAAAAAATGCCCATTGATGTGTGAGGTTAGGAGCATATGTATAGCCGAAATACATCAATGTTTATTCTACTGAGAGTACCATTGTAAGGAAGAGTGTTGATAGAACTGCAAGAGTGATCCTGTTGGAGGGAGAGGGGAAACCGTGAGAACCAAATCTATATCTAGGGAGAGAAAAGAGAATTTGTATACAAACGAGGTGGGAATTCCCCATGCTAATGTCATGTAACTCAAAAAATGTAAGACAGTAACTGATGTCGATAACTGCAGTGCCCTCCGAGGTGGTTTGATAATGCCAGATGAAAATTATGCTGGTGAACAGACTTTGAAAAGAGGCAAGGATGCATGTAAGAAGTTTCGATGACTTGTATGAATTGATGGCCTAACAAATTCAGAGGTCTCCGGCTAGTATAAAACAACTACAATAGTCACATAGTAAGACCCACCATAACATGAGGTTGTGTTGAATTCAAATGTTATGGGGGTCAATGGCATCAAAGAACAATGATGGTTCTCTCTGTTCCATCCAAGACTCCTCATTGTAAAGGTAATGAGAGTCAAGATACTCTCACCCTTCTAGAAATTGTGTTGATGTCAACAGAAAGGGAGACACGACTCCAAGAAGCAAAGGGATTCATGAAATCCATGTGATAAGATCATGAACTGATAGGAAACATGAACGAAGTCAAGATGCAGTGAGATTCAAGACTTCCCTTGGTTGGGGGTATGGTGGAAGGATGATTGGAAACAATAGTGAAATTGTAACTAGCGTCAGGGGGACGACCAGACATGGGGTTAAATTGTGCTAGAGGCGTGACAAAGTAGAAAAAATTAGAGATCAAGGGTACATGGACTGTGGGATACTCAGGGTTTATGGATGGTGTCAACATGAGTAGAGGATAGTGAATTCCCCAACCAAGGGAGACATGGATTGATTTTCCAGAAAAAGAAGGTCATCAAGGGTGACAACAAAAGCTAAGTAAATGTTGGAAACAAAGGATTTTTAGAATTACAAAATAAATAAAGAATAATTTTGGATGAGTGTAAAGATACAGAAATGGGTGCCCTAGTGCAATATGTCTTGGAATGTGAGGGCGCAAGTTGCATGGAGAAATGGTGGGGGCCCCATTGGTGGGTTTCTATATGGGGGAAATGAATGGAAGGAATTATGTAGATGGGAAAACTGATTGTGGATGAAATGGAGGGTTAATGATATTGCGGAGGCGCAGTCAAAATAAAACTGTGATGAGATAACCTAGGAGTCCATTATGAAAAATAGAAAAATTAGGAGAAGGAGTATGTGGTTGATTATCGGAAATGCGTAAGACTATAGAGACTCCCATCCATAGGGGGTGAAAGCAACACGAGTTTCAAAGTGCCAAGGGGGACTATGAATGGGACAACTCATGTGGGGGAGAGTGCTACCGGGTGACAGTACCAAAATGCAGTGGAGGTGACAATACTGTAGAGCCAGATATAGGGACCCTAAAGGAAAATGTTAGAGGGTGTGAATGGAGATGCAATTGAGATTTCGAGGGAATTATTACATGCCAGTGTCGATCATATACCTGAAGTGGCCACACTGGTGTGTGATGACCAAGTAACTACACACATTAAAACCAAATACCCGACGTGAACAATATATGGAGATACAAAATATATAACAATTATTTGATAATTTGGAACATGAGCATGCATACCTAAATGTGATGTGAGAAAAATGCTCCCTCGGGGCCAAGTGCAAACGGGGACTCAGGGAATGTGACTACATAGGTGGAGGGACCCTGATCCTATGGCTAAAAATGGATCAGAAAAATGAGACTCTGAGCTCTGGTAACTGAACGTAGAAGTTTGGCAAAAGGAACTATATATGGTTGTGGGGCCCATAATGCCACCTCATTTGTAGCCACTACTATAGTGAATTGACAAGAGGATTTGGAGGAGCTTATGAGATTATGGGAGTTCAAGTTGACTAATCTAGGATTTGTGAGAGTTAGGTTAGTAGTCCCATCCTCTTTCATAGTAGCTAGTTTCTATTTTTTTGGTAGGGGTTGTACGGAGGACCGTACAAGGGATTTTGTAGGGGTGGGCCCACCATTGCACGAGAGAAGGAAGGATAACCATGATGAGATGTGCAAGTATAATTCCCTCTCCCATGCATTATGTGTGGCGGTGCTGAATACAACCATGCATGGTGATGCGTGGGTGGGAAAAAAGGTGTGCACATGATGCGAGCCCGTTCGAATTACAGTTGCACACTGTGCACTATTGTTTCTTAGACAATTGCGCATTAGTGTGCAACTGTGTAGAGAAATGGTGTGCATGGATGTGCACCTATGGTTGTTATAGATTCACATTGATGTGCATCTATTTCTCCTACAGCTTCTTATTGGTGCACATTTTTGTGAAGAATAGGCATGCACATGTGCACGCCTATGGGGGTTACAGTCACACACTTGAGGTGAAGCTAAGGGGTTTTTTGAAAATTTGACTTTGCTTGTATTTGTGATAAATGATGATTTATAATAAAGTGTTTTCTGTGTGAATTTAGGTGACCATATTATTATTCCAGTCCACTGGAGGGAGTGTGACTGGGAGGGCATCAGGGAGGCGGTGAGAGAGGAGTCGGGCGTGTGGAGATTCTTGGCATCCTGTGGGTTTCTTAAGTTCTTTGAATTCCCATTGATACGGATGCAAGAGTACCTTCTCCAATACTTGATATCGATGTGGAGCACTTATCTGCAGTGCTTCATGGTGAGGGGAAAACAACTGACATACTCGGTTATTGAGGATGTTTATTTTTTGACGAGGATCCCCTTTCAGGGAATGGCCCTGCCTACTGACCCCCAGCTTCCAGGGGATGTGCAGTTGATATACCTGGCATGGGATTATTGTTCGGAGCTGAACCAGATGTCAAGTTAGGTTGTATGAATTGAGGAAATGGATGTGCTCTTGCATCAGTGCATCACGACGATGATTTTGAGGATCTACGGATCCTTAGCTACTCATCAGATCAGTGGTGGTCAGTTGAGGATTATGCAAAGGGTCCTGGATGGGGAATTGTTTCCCCAGGGCTTGATGTTGCATGACAATATGATGGGGTAGATCCATCAGTGTCGGACCACCGAGTCTGGTGAGTTTTCCTTTGGATCCATCTTGGTAGCATGGTTTTTGGAGAGGGTGCCCATGTTGCGCCCTAGGGTTTTGTTGCTACCTGCAGGGGCGCAGGAGCCATGACTAATGCAGTGGGCTCAAATTTTGGTATGGAACATAGGGGGAGAGGGTTGCCACTATTTTACAACCATGTTGGGACATGTGTGACACCACATGCCACATATTATCTTGTGATTCCCATATGGTGGGATGGATTTCCGGCATGACCCGAACATGGTTTTGCCTCCAGCAGAGGTGTGGGACCAAAGAGGTATGTTTGTGTACTTATGTTTTGTTATTTTGATAGCATAGAATATGTTTATATGTATATTGATGTTGAATCTATATTTGTTTTTGTGTTTTCATATGTGGGGTTGCGAGGTCAGGAGGTGGAGATGGTTTGGGAGGCGGTGTACCAGGGGCCCGTGAGACCACCACAGGCAGAGCCACAGGTAGTAGAGTGGCATCGGAGGGATGAGGCTGGTGTGAGGAAAATAGATGAGGCGAGGGTTGGACAGAGGTGCAGGTTTGACGATCCAAGTGTGGGGCCATCACATGCACCATGGGTAGAGGCTAGTGGGGGTATGGATGATTTCTAACACCATTTGGAGGTGGTATTGCAAGGTATGTCGGAGGGCATGTGGTCGTATATCAAGGACAAGAGAGTCCTAAGGTAGTGTGTGGGAATTTTAGAAGAGTGGTGGACTGTGATCCATCAGGAAGATGTAGCAGGGGCAATGATGACTGGTCGACTGCCCCCTAGACCTAGAGGACCCCCTTCTGGTGGGGCACCTCTTACTGACATAGGACCTGGTGGAAAATATTTGGGGGAACCATGAGTGTCGATTGTATATGTTTGTATTTATATAGGCATGCGAGCCCATTTTGTACAGGGTGGTTGGACACGCATTTTTCAATAGGGTAGGGGGTACCCATTTTGTACCTATAGGGGTGAGGGTGCTCACTGGCCTACGGGTGATGTACATGTTGTACTTTTTTTAAACATTTATGACACATTGATCGATATATATATATATATATATATATATATATATATATATTTATATACATTTTGGGGATCTTTGAGATGTCTATATACATGAATATTTTGCAATGTTTTTATGATGTCTAATGTATATGATGTGACCAATGTTTGATGATTTATGTATATGTGAAGATGACATGATGTGATAAATGCCAATCTAATACTAGGATAGCCATGTTATATTCTATTTGATTAAATTGTCATGGAATATGTGTAAATGTAATTGAATCAAAGTTCTGAAATAAGAGTCTAACTTGCATGTATTTGTGGAAGAGGCAAGGATCATGGACACCGTATACATTGTTGAGATGCAGGACGACCAACTGAGAATATAATAAGACARTAAGGTGACRAATGTGGTGRTGACTGGATTCGGTGAGGAGGCCAATGACGAATGTGTATTCTACTTGGTTGTTGGTGGCTAAGGCCAAACATATGCTGTTGGAGTGGAGCAGTGTATGTGAGGGGTCGTAAAGTTCCCAAGCGGCYGAAGCGAGATTCTGTGTCCARYRGCTAGATCCATTAGMATAACTAATGTGGTAGGTCGATGGAGGATGCATATTTGAATAACAAGGATGGTAGATYAGACACGAGGCATGGAGGGAACAAAAGAAGACTAAAAACTCTACAAATGTGTRCAAAGAAAAATCCTATTGTAGAA
The DNA here is from genome assembly GCA_009831015.1 of Picea engelmannii. Taxonomy (NCBI): domain Eukaryota; kingdom Viridiplantae; phylum Streptophyta; class Pinopsida; order Pinales; family Pinaceae; genus Picea; species Picea engelmannii. The sequence continues at coordinate 106,906 of ML823736.1, forward strand.
TGGCTACGCTCAAGCTTAAAATTTCTTTAAGTAAAACCCGTTAATGGGTTATTTGAGAGGATAACCTTCTGGATAGGCCAGGATGTATGCACCTTTAGTGAGGCAGTGTTGGATAATATAGGGTTCATGCCATAATGACTCAAATTTCCCATGATAAAGAGTATCGTGAATGATATCATAGGCTAGGATGAGATCTCCTTCATTGAATGAGCGAAGGTTGACATTGTAGTCAAAGGTGCATTTAGATCATTTTTTAGCTGCCTCATTGTTCTGTAATGAAGACCGACGATATTCATCCATCGAATCTAAGTTAAGAAAGTGATTCTCCATTAGAGCAGTGTCAAGGAATAACTCGATGGCAGTGCACAACGTGGGAATCTCACACTCAATGGGTAGTGTGGCTTCGATCCCATGGATGAGATGAAACAATGTAAAACCGGGGGCATTTTTTACTGCTGGATGATAAGCCCATAACACTAAAAACAACATATGATGCCAGTTGGTCTTATGTTTGTTGGCAGTGAGTTGCAACATGGTTTTGAGGACTTTGTTAACAACCTCAACTTTTCCATTGGACTGAGGGTAGTATGGGGAGGAAAACTCATGGGAGAAGCCTAACCTTGAGGAGAGTTCGACGAAGATCTCATTCTCAAAGTGATTACTATGATCGAAGACTAATTGTAGTGGAGATTAGAAACAGGTAATGATGTGGTTGAAGAAAAAATGTGCTACTATGTCAACGGTGTTGTTGAAGGTAGGCATGTATTCGGACCATTTGGTAAAGTAATCCACTACCACGATGATATACTTGTGTCCATTACTAGATGGAGGGTTGTAAGTCATGAAGTCTATGCCCCATTTGAAAAAGGGGTTGACAATGATGACCAGATGGAGAAGAGCGGGTGGATATTGTTCTTTGTTTGCATAAAGTTGGTATTTTTCGCATCACTTGACAATGTGGATGCAATCATGAAACAATGTGGGCTAGAAGTATCCTTCTTGAATGATTTTTTGGGTGGTGGACATCCCTGAGAGGTGGCCATCGCAAGCACCACTATAGAAATCATTCATGACTCTATCTGCTTCATCGATGGTCAAACATCGATGGAGTATGGTGTCGACCCCATGTCAGTATAAAATTTCATCGATGAGGAGGTACCGAGGGGATTGATTGTGAAGGCACCGATGATCATCTCAAGAGAGATGAGACCCAAACTTTTGTCTCCAAAGGTAGATGAGAAGGCCACCCTACCAAGGGTCATCTGAGGGGATTTAGAAGAGGTGTTTGTCGAGAAAATATGTATTGATGGGTGATTTTGTAGCATCTGAGGGAAACGTTGTGATGAGTTCAGAGAGAACAAGTGTTTTCTTTATTTTGGGATTTGAAAACTCTAGGTCGTATTCTTGAAGGATGACTATCCATCGAGAAAATTTTCCATTAATTTACCTTTGACTAAGAAAGTACTGCATAGGGTTGGAATCTTCCATGAATTTGGTAGTGAGAAGCAAGATATAATGAAGGAGTTTCTGGACTATGATGACAACTGTGAGGGTCAGTTTCTCCTCATGATTTATTTTAGGGGTGGTCCTGAAATATTTTTACTGATGTAGTAAATAACATGCTCGGGGATATCATCCCCTAATTGGATGAGAACTCCTAGTACTAATATGGTTGAGGCCAACAATTAGAGGATATAATCATGATCATAGTCGGGAGGACTAATCAAAGGTGCATTGGATAATGATTCTTTTAAATCGTCAAAAGAAGTTTGGAAATGTTCATCCCATCGAAATGGGATATCATGATGAGGAAACCATGCGTGTGAGTGGTGTAAACTGGGACAAAGCATCATAAAAAGTTGGCTTTGTCTTGTAGTCTTTATAGTTGGCGCAAATTCCTAGGTGGTGGAATTTCTGTGATAGCTTGGATCTTGAGGGGGTCTAATGTGATGCCGTGTTGGGAGACTATGAACCCAAGGAGGCATCCGACGGTAATGAAAAATACACACTTGAGGTGGTTCAATGGGAAATTGTAATAGCGACATCGTTGAAAGACAACTCTTAAGTCATCTAAATGTTGAGTTAATTTCTTGGAACGAGCAGTGAGGTCGTCCAAGTAAGCGATGATAATGCAAGAAAGATCATGGAAATAATAGGTCATGGCCCATTGAAACGTTGCACTTACATTTTTTAGTCCAAAAGGCATGAAATGATAAGCAAAAGCACCCCACGGGGTGGTAAATGCGGTTTTGTACTGATCTGTTGGATGGATTTGGATTTTATTGTAGCCGAAGAACCCATTCATGAAGGACAAGGCCTCGTGGCTGACACAATAATCGATAATTTGGTTAATGAAATGGGTTGGGAAGTTGTCCTTGGGACAATCATGATTGAGATTGTGAAAGTTAGTGCAGACACGAATAGTACCCTATTTTTTGTTAATGGGGATGGGGTTGGAGACCCATGAGGCATATGTGATGGGGTATATGAACTCGACAATAAGTAACTTGTCAATTTTGGATTTGGTAGATGCGGCTTTCGATGGGTGAAGAGGGCATTGCTTTTGACAGACTGGGGTGACATCTAGCCATGTGTCGATGCGATGTTCGATGATAGAAGGATCGAGACTGGCCATCTTTGTATATGACCAGGAAAAAATATCCAGATATTCCTGAAAGAGAGCTTTGTAAGCTGTGAGATCCTCAAGGGAGCATGTGGTGCCAATGGCGATTTCCTCTATGATTCTTGGTTTGATGGAAATGTCGATTTTGACAGTGGGGGAAATATTGGCCATGTTGCATTCCTCAAAAGCATCGAGGGAAGGGATAGGGTTGTTGATCCAGTCTATATGCCCCGATGGAATAAATTTCTTGGTTTAGATTGCACATATGGAGGATTGGATATGAGGGTAAAAGGATTCTTGTGAGAGAAAAAAAACTTTGTGATGGAGTGCATTGCATGGGCAATCGGGGGTAGTTAGTTCCTCCAGGATATCTTTGTCGCAGTGGAAAATGCGAGAATATAGGGGATCTAGGGAAGTAACATTGGTGACTGTCACCGTGTGATTGTCGTCAGGATGTGAAGATATAGAGGGGGTATCACAACTATTTTGCGATGGTGTGATTGACATAAACCAAATGTCCAGACATTGTGGGTTGTAAATTGTGGTCGGGGGTAAGATTTCCTGGGGGAAATTAATCAGGGAATTGGAAGGATTTTGGGGAAAATCCTCAAATAGTCTATCTATGAACCATGGAGGGGTGGGAAGTGAATTAGGTTTAGGGGAGGTGATATGAATAGTATCAGGAGAAGGAATAGGGGGAATCACTTGTATCACATGAGGGGAGCTGGTTGGAGGATTTTGAATAATGGTCATTTGAGGACACCTGTATTCAATGATTGAAGGAAACTGGTATGTGAAATGATCAAGTGAGTCACATAGAGAGCAAGGGAATCTCATTCGTTCGGTGACTGAGGTTGAGACATAATGGATGTTGGTGACGTGGGTACCCGACGATGTTGGTGGAGAGGGATCTTGCTGAAAGCTTTGGCATATCGCCGTTAGCTTCTGTCGAGCCCGAGGTAGAGTGGGGAAAGTATGAGTGTAGTGGCCATACTCTGAATATATGGCACATGCAAATTTGGTTCGCATCCCTTTATTGCATGTAGTAGGGGAAGTTGTGGTAGTACTAGGTGTGCTTAGTGAAGCGACGAACGATGTGGTTTCTCGAGGGATTTGGATCAAATTGCATAACTCGGGAAGAAAATGACATATATTAGTGGGGTCTGCTTCTCTTTCTCATAGTGCACAAGGAGGTTGAACTCAGGGAAGAAGTGGAGTAGTGTGCTCTTTGTTATTCTTTCTACCCCTAATTGTAGCGGTGGTGCTGGAGATTGGGGGTGAGGGTGGTAAGGCCAAATTTAGTACTGGAATATGCATCGGGAGTTAGTACTGGAATCTGGTCGGAGTTAGTATCAGCTAGGTTGACTTCCCCTAAGGAGGAAAGTAATGATTTCTGTTGAGTTGGACAGGTTTGGAGGACCTCCAATACCGACATGGGTGCAGGGGACTATGCCAAGTCATCGACCAGACTGTAATTATGTGCCTCCCTTGCCTAAGGTTTGTTGAGATTTCATTGTAACGTGATGCGGGGGATACGAATGCAAGGTTAATTGTTAGGGCATGGAATCATCAAGGGTTTTCCGGCTGTAGCTGTAGATGATTCTGAAGTGGTGGGATTAGATTCAGGGGGGTGCGTTATATTGACAACTGTGCGTTTGCAGAAGAATTTCTTCTTCGCTAGTGAGGAGGATATTGCGATCTGCCAAGTTTGTAGGGTTTTGATATTGTCCCATTTGTGGTGGGGCAAGATGCATCTCCTGTTGGGTATTCATCACACCTTGCTGTGGAATAGGGTTTTGCAATATAGTCGAGGGTGGTTGTTGCAGATACTGTTGTGGGGCCTACTTAGGGGCAGGTGACGTTGGAGGACATAGTGCGTTCATGGAGTCTTTCATCCTTTTGAAGTCGGCAATTTGGGGGAAATGGTGAGTATAATGACCATGATCACCGCAAAGACTGCAAGGGAAGTTTGTTCGGAGGTTTTTGTTGTTTTTGTTCCCTTGGTGTTTTTTGTTGTTGTCCCCTTGGGGGTTCTAGTTACCTTGGTTTTAGTTTCCCCCATGAGGTTGGTTTTGTTGGGGGATATTTCCCCCTGGTCCTGAGTTATTATTGTTTCAGTTTTTCCCTTTTGTCTTGGAATTATTCGGCTGTTGGGATGGATTTGTTGTATTCAAATGTTCAAATGCATAAAATTGCTGAAACGGAGAGGGTTGAACAAAGTTAACGTCATCGTGTGGTTGTCCTTATGGAGGAGAAACATGCTGTGGAGGACCAGGAAATGGAAAATATAGATTTTTTTGTGGCAACGATCCATAGGGAGCATAGGAAGGCATAACACTTTCACTAGTGTTCAAGTTATAAATTGAGGTAGAAGGGGTACCTGAACTGGGTTGATAAGTCGGGTGCATGATGGGTGTCAGTAAGGGTCCACTCATGGGTGGAGGGAGAGAAACAGGGTATGGCTGTTGGTAAAGGAGAGGAGGGTAATAAGATGAGCCTCCATATATCGGTGGATATTGGGGTGTACCGTACATAGGTGGTGGTTGGATGTACGAATTTTGGTGTGTTTTCATACCAATCAATCCATCTACTACATGAGACATCCCAGGTTTTTCCTGGCAAGGATAGAGACGAGCAATTTGAGAAACCAATTGACAAGTTGTTATTTGGTGGTTTATTCTTTGTATAAAATACGTCACTGATTCCATTCGTGAATGTGGTCAGCGATATGCATAGATGAAGTTTGTTTGCACTCAGATAAAATTTATAGACCAGTGTCATGAAGAACTAGTAGTTGAAAGAAGGACAAAAATGCTTTGGCCAAGGATTCAAAAGTCACATGGGACCTTGATTTATCGTCTACATACCATTTGGTTGATGGATCAGTGAGTGTGCACTGAAATAATCTTAATCGGATGGATTCATCCATGATGTTTTTCTAAGAGAACCATAAGTGGAAGGTCATGGCATGGTTGGCGAGATCTTCCCCCAATTTTCCTTCAAACTTGGGAATTTTTTAATGTAGTTTGGTAGGCATATTGGGTCATGTGGGGTCATGCAATATAGGGTCATTTGTGAGTTTACTCAAATCAAGAATGTTGAGGGATTCCAAATATGGCATGGGGGGTGGCGGTGGAGGATTATTTCCCACCATGGTGTGAGTAAGTAGTGGACCTGACCCTTGTGGGGGGTTAGGTGGGGTTGTACTTCTCCTTTGAGAAGAAGTTTTCCCTCCACCCCTTTGTGAAGGAGATACAGTGGATGGATGGCCTTGGGAAGTGGACCCAGGTAAGGTGGAACCAAGCAAAGATGATCCAAAAATAGTGGTACTCACATGGGTGTGATATGGTTGAGCCGATGAGTTGGAAAGATTAGGAAATCCTCCTAGGATAGGAAGTAGATTTTTCAAGCATATGGAACGACGAAGATTTTGTGGGTCCCCTATGGTGTCCGACTAGCAAAGTGAATGTGTGCAAATGGTGATGAGAGCAATAAATGAATAAGAGACTTGCATAATTTTGATCTTCACAATATATCTCACAATCACATGTAATCAAATTAGTATCATACATAAATCAATTTAAAATAAGAATACATGTGGGTAGGTGGATTTTGTCTGCGCGGGAGAACAAAGAAAACAAATTCTTGTGTCTTAAAAATACGTAACTTCCTTCCGCTCAAATAGCACTGGACCTTCCAATAACACTCAACAGTGGGGTCTAAAGCCACCGAAAGAGGAACTAGTGAAGGATGAATCAATTAGTTATAATGAGGGGTAGAGGGTCCATATCCCAAAAGATCTGACGATATTTCCCAATAGCCACACAAAATCTGATCAAGGTGCAATTGCAGCCCACAATTGCCACCTGGGTAGATTTCCTAAATTTGGCCACTAGGTACCTTGGTCAAAGTCCAACATTTAGATTTTCGGCCTCGTAAATGGGTCACGGGATGGATCCCTTCCAAGAGTTGGGTGATCCAAGGGGGACACACAAAACAACCGGACCTCAGCCTTAGACCCTTCACAAGTATCTCCCTGCCTTATGGTGTTAGGAACACTTGACTTAGAGGATTTAAAAGTTCCCTATTTGTCAACCTCTAATGTTTGAAGATGTGAGAACCAGATAACGGGGGGTTGTTTGGGTGCCTACCCACGAGATCCTACCTATACTAAAAAATTTTGCACCTCCTATGGAGAAACACTTAGTGAGTTTTTTAGAAAACTTTTAGAAGTGGTTGGTTGAGAGATTGGGGGTGTGAGCTAATCTTGTTTGAATAAAGTGGGTGTGGATAATTTCTTCAAGAAATAGTGGGACATTTCCAAATTCCTTTGGGGAAAACCTACTTCAACATCCACAATTCAAGATGAAATTATGTGCATGAGTAGTGACTTTGTGTGTGAGAAAGTGATAACATGTGCCAAATTTTTAATAAGTTAGGTGTCAATTGGCAACATGTAGACTGCCTGTGGTCCTTACAAATATTGATTACCTATCTTGCTAGATGTCATTGGTACAACCTTGCGGAATTTTAAAATCCCTAAAGAACTAACATGTGGACATATGGGTCCTTACCAATCCTTTAAATTCCCTAATGTGTTTTACACTAAGAAATCTTCAAAAAAATATCCTAGATTGTAAGCATGTGGGCATATATGGGCCCGTTACTTTAATATTTAAACTCTCCTAGTGATGTAAACTAAGAAAGTAATTTCAAAAAATATCCTAGTTTTGCAACATGTGGGCATGTATGGGCCCTTAAAAATTTAAGATGTTTTGAAAAAGAAACTAAGAGGATCCCTAGGGGGGATTTTTCCTCTCCTAAATATTTTGTTAAGGGAGATGAAATGTCCTCTTAATAACTTTTCATATTCTCAAGATCGCTCTATGGTACGAGAGAAGAGCATACTTAATGATTAAAGTTTGATTTATGGTCCCGTTGCAAGTGTTTTTATATGTGATAGAAAAGAATCTCAACTTAACTTTTACAATCAAAACAAGCCATCTATGTGGAAACCAAAGAAAAAGAGGAGAAATGTGGTTCTTTTTAACCCCCTAAGTGCCTATTTTTTGACTAACCTTTCATGCGGGAAAGGAATCTAAGTGGAGTGCATTTACCATTTGTATAAAAGAAAGATTATGAAGGCTAGGGGCCTTCAAAACATCACAAAACCTCTTACAATTTTGAAATTTTGGACATATGCATGGGTTATAGTTTGGATAGAGGCATAGTGGGCACACAATTCATAGAGAACCAAGGAATTCTTGCTGCAGAGTGAGTAGAGAAATGAAGTGTTGTTGGCGCACAATGCTCGGAATGCACGTTTGTGGGATGAAACACCCACACACTTTCTGATACACATCGGGGGGGGGCGGATTTAAGTGCAATTCTCCTCCTCCATCTACAAACTTAGCTCTTAACAGGTAAGGCTAGGCTGGTTATGATCCCTGTAAGGAAAATGGGTAAAAACGAAGTGCTCTAAAAGCCCAAATAGAGAGGAAATTGATACCTTATCCCCAGTATGGTCGCTAGTCTGTTGTGTCTGTTTCGTCACTTGAGTGAGAAAAACAATGGAACTTACAAATCTAGTTGGGTTTGCTAGACAAGACATAGGTTATTTCATGAGTTAAATAATCCAAGAACATGAAATAAACAAGGAAATAAACTAAAAACAACTAAGGAAATAAAACTACAATGCATAAGAAACTTTGAACCAAAATCAATCAACCAAATGACCAAGATTATGCCACCAATGGATAAATATATTAGCTGGAAAACATCGTAGAGAAATGAGGACTTATGGATCCCCTCATACTCCTTGGGAGGGATCTTAAGTTCCATATTTGAGAGGTCTTCTTACAATCATAAAAAAGAAATCAAATGGTGAAGAAATCCAAGCCTATTCCCTCAAGAGTTGAGTGGAATAGATTATTGGAATGTTTCTAGAATACTCCAAGAAGAAAAGAGGTTTCTTGAGGGAGGATTAAGGCGACATAACAATACTATGAAATTCTTAAATTCTTAGTGCACCCATGGCCTCCATTTATAGCATGTCTTTGAGGAAATATCCAACTGGTTCTTAGTGTGGACAAGGGGACCTTTAGGGCACCCTTAGGTATTTGACCAACCCCCCATTCGGATTCAACTTATATTTGAGGGTCAAAACAAGTTGGGAGTTGGTACATAAGTGGTTGAGGGGCCAAAAAGAACCATAAGTGTGTCGTTCATAAGAGTGTGTGTTTTTTCTTGTACATAATCACGCATATGACACACTGTGTGCTCTATGGGCTTCTTTGGCCTGTGCATTATGCATGCACTTCCTTTAGTGATTCATCACATGTCAATTTTTGTCCAATTTTATAGTTTTTTCCTCTTGGAAATGCATTTTTGGTGCTCCAGGTGAACTAATATGTGTTTGTACATGTTTCATTTTTGTAACCATTATTTTCATGCAATGTTGCGGATGAAATTTTAGTGATAACAATGTGAACCAATTGTATAGGACTATTGTGTGAGAGGAAGACTATGTGAATCCAACTGCAAATGGAGTGCTTAGTTGGAGGAGTATTAATTCTAACATGTCATATTTAGATACTGGAGTAGAAAATTGGCAACAAATATTTCATGAAGCCTCTACTAGGAGGTGCACCATATTTACACAAGCAGTAAGATCGGTTGGGACAAAAGTAAGACAATTTCCCACATTTACTGAAGAGGACAATTTCGAAAACTTCCGGACAGAGTTAGAATCAGATGTTTTGGATAGTCAAATATTATTAATGTTGGATATGTCACTAAGAGACACACTTGCACGATGGTAGAGTGCACATAATAAGGTGATTCAGGACTGGTATCAACGTAAGTGACTGATGCACATAAGATTTGATAGGATTTAGCATGATAGACCCTTATAGAAGTATGATGGAAGAGGGAGACCAAGAAATCACATAAATGATTGTGTCACTAACTAGAGATTGGTACCACTAGGGGAATGGATGCATTACACTATTCATACATTAGAAGGGATACCTAGTAACTGGTACAAAGAGCAGGAACTACACAAAGAAACTGTGAGTTGGGGTGCAGTGCAACAAAAATTTATTAATACTTTTTCATTTGAAAGTGAGAATCCATGGGTGGATCTATCATTACAAAGAATTAAAGGGAAGATGCTTGAAGAATATGGGGTATATACATTGACAGTAGACATAAATTACAGAAAAGAAACACTTGAACAATTATTTTATTGTTACCATGTCGCAGAGGATGAAGAAGTAGAAGACAATCCACGTAACATACAAATATTAGAAGGGAAAGGAGAAAGAGGGTTGGAAGGACCTCTGTTACAATCAGAAAATTTTATTGTAGCTATGAATATTAAAAGGGTCAATATTCAGACTGAAGAGAAGCACAAGATAGCCAACATTGGGGATTATTGGGACAATGAGACAATAGAAAAAATAACTGAATTACTATGTGAATATAGTGATTTGTTCCCAGCCACATTTTCATAGATGAAAGGGGTAGCAGGAGAACTTGGGGAAATGAAGATACCCCTCAAACCAAAGGCAAGACCAGTTAGATAGAGACCATACATATTAAACCCCATCTATAAGAAGAAGATTAAGGTATAACTTGAAAGAATGTTAGAATCGGGAATCATAGAGACCGTGGAAGAATCAGAGTGGATTAGTCCAATGGTGGTCCAGGAAAAGAAGACTAGAGGGATTAGGATATGTGTGGATTTGAGGAAGTTAAATGATGCATGTGTACATGATCCTTTTCTTACTCCATTTACAGATGAGGTTTTAGAGAATGTGGGAGGACATGAAGTGTACTCCTTCACACATGGATTTTCAGGTTACCATCAAATCAAGATTTCTCTAGAGGATAGGTACAAAACTACATTTACAATAGAGTGGGGGTCATATCATTACATAGTAATGCCATTTGGTTTAAGGAATGCACCAACAATATTTTCCAGAGTAGTAGTAGCTGCATTCAAGGATTTTATACATTAAATTTTAGAAGTTTAACTGGATGATTGGACAATATTCAGTTTATTGAAGGACCATACAGAAATTTTGAGGTTAATGTTAGAAAGATGTAGGAAATGTTATATCTCCTTGAACATTAAGAAATGTATATTCAGTACACCATTTTGCATCCTACTTGGACACATTATATGAAAACAGGGATTTATAGTAGACCCTACAAAGATTGTTGCTATTGTCAATTTACCACCACCTAAGTCAATGCGCCAGTTGAGAGAAACATTGGGCCACACATGGTACTACAGGAAATTCATAAAGGGATATTAAAATATTATTGCGCCCATGGAGAAGTTACTGAAGAAAGACATTTGGTTTCAGTGGAATGAGGAATGCCAAGAGAACTTTGACATTCTGAAAGAGAATATGGTGACAACACCAATTCTGAGCTTTTCAGATTGGACAAAATAATTTCATGTGCATGTGGACACTTCATCCATTGCACTTGGAGTAGTTTTGGCACAACCAGGTGAAGGAGATATTGATCACCCAATATCTTTTGCTAGTAGAAAATTATCAGATTCTGAGAAGAACTATAATACTAAAGAAAGGGAATGTCTAGATATGGTATATGCCTTGCAAAAGTTCAAAGATTATTTATTGGGTCAACATTTTAATATGTTTACATATCATTTCTCCTTGAAGTACCTAGTTAACAAGCCATAGTTGGGGGGGATGATCTGTAGATGGTGTTATTTTTTCAGGAATATGATTTTGAAATCATAGTAAAACTAGGGAAGATGAATGCAAGACAAGATCATCTATCATGAATTAATAATGGATGGGAACCAAAGAACTTGGAGGAGAATTTTCCTGATGCAAACTTATTTTCTGTTCAGATTGTTGATGATTATTTTGCTGACATTGTTGGATTCTTGAGAACAGGAATGGCTCCCAAGGAATTTAGTGTCACGCAAAAAAAACATTTGGTAGTGCATGTTGCATACTATAATTTGATTGAAGGTCATTTATACAAGTTAGATGCACATGGAATTCTGAGAAGATGTGTGATGGAGCATGAAATCTCCATTGTGTTAGCAAAAGCACATGAAGGAAACACTATAGGGAACTATGCAGGAAATCCTATAGAATAAAAGGTGTTGCACATAGGATTATGGTTGTCTACAGTACTTAAGGATGCTAAGGAATACTGCCAGACCTGTGATGTATGTTAGAGGGTGGGAAAACCATCCAGAAGGGATGGAATTCCATTTATGCCCCAAGTAACTTTACAAGTGTTTGATAAATGGGTTGTGGATTTCATTGGACCCATTAACCCACCAGTAAGGAGTTCAGGAGCCAAATACATCATCACTGCGAAAAAATACTTAAAAGGATGGGCAAAAGAAGCCCCAGTAAAGGATTGCAGTGTAGAAATTGTAGCCAAGTTTCTCTTTGAGAACGTGGTGACCAGATTTGGATGTCCCAAAATTTTGTTGAGTTATCATGTAACTAATTTTATTAACAGTACAATCATACTTATGACATAAGAATTTGAGATACATCATCAGAAGAGAACACCTTACCATCCCCAGGAAAATGGTATAGTAGAAGCTTTTAACAAGATTTTAGAAAATGCATTGACAAATATTTGCAATGTGAATAGGGATGATTGGGATTTGAAGGTATCAACAATGTTATGGTATTATAGAATACATGCAATAATATTACATGATAGACACCATTCAGACTGGTGTATGGGAAGGAAGCATTGGTCCCATTGGATTATTTAGTACCTAGTCTGTGCATTGCAGCAATCACCAACATGAAAGAAGAAGGTTATCCACATGAAATATTGGATCAACTGATGGAGTTGGAAGAAGACAAAATTTTAGCAGGATTTCACCAGGAAGTACAAAAAGCGAAGGACAAAGATTTGCATGATAGGCACATAAATAAGAAAGGATTTAAGGAAGGATATCTAGTTCTCCTCTATGACAACAGGTATCTACAACACCCTGGAAAGTTCAAGATGCATTGGTTAGGGCCTTATCAGGTAGAGGCCATCACAAATGGAGGTATTGTGCAACTGAAAGATATTGCAGGGAAGAATCTCAAAGGACTGGTAAGTGGCAGTCGACTGAATCCGTATCAAGATAGTCAACTTAACAACCTGAGGTGAAAAAAGAGAGAGAAGGTATGGTTGTACATATTGTATATAGTAGATGTTAGAAGAAAAAGAAAAAATCCATAAAAAGAAGAAATGTAGTAAAAAGACAAAAAGATAGGAGAATATTAGAGGTTTTTATGTAATAGAATTTTTAGCATTAACAATGCACCGCAGAAAAACCAGTGTTGAAGACACTATGTGCTGGAAAGTAGTTGAAAGATACAAAAAGTGTAGCGCACGGGAAAAAGTGAAAACTTTGAGTGCGGAACAACTGTCAGTACGCCGTCCCGCCTATAAAGTCAGAAAAAGGGGGGAAATGCAGTCATTTGTGTTTGTTTCTAAGGAGAATAACGAAGAGCGAAATTTAAGTGTGAGAGATTGAGAATTTGGAAGAGCGGGTTGAGAATTATAGATCGATAGTTCAAATTTTAGCAAGATGTCACCACCGATATTTGGAGTGCCAAGTAGGGCCAGAAAAAACACGAGAATCAACACTTATGCTACAAAAAAAGGGACAAAGAACATGCCAACAATTGTGGATGACCATGAAATTCATACACTAGACTATGAGCCTACTACCATGCAAGTGGAGGAGGAACAAAACCCATCACAAGAGGTTGGGAATCCTGAGGAAGACTCAAACATGATAGTGTTTGATGCGTCGAGAGGAAAAGGGTCACAACATGAAGAATACGATTTGGGTTCAATGAAATAGGGCCTAGAGCCAGAGGAAGAATAAGAAATAGAGTAAGAGGGTGTACTAGAGGTCAGTGCGTTGTCCCCACAAGGAAAGAAGAAATCTCAAGTTGAAATCCATGTGCAAGGAATACCGCGCCCAAAGGAATAATTGGTGATTGTCATGCCAAAAATCCCAGAGGGGGTAAAATCATATGATGAAATTATAGGAGGAGTAAACATGATGAAGTACTTAGACCACGATGTGGAAAATATAGTCACATTCCCGGATTTGGTGCAACATAATTACATGGAGAGGAGAGGAGAGGGCCTATTAGGAACACCACTGTTGGATCCTATGTAATGGAGCTTGGGGATCTACAACATAGGGATCATGAATTTTCTTGATATACCACACTTTGGGCATAGTAAACACACTAATGGATGTGTGAATCAACTCCTAGCAAAGGTGCATGGAGGAATTTTATGGATGGATAGGCCATTTCCTATCAATGTGGATTTGATTGTAGGTATAACTAGGCTACCCACATATGGGGAGAATCTAGATAAATATCTGGAATATAAAACTAAGGAAAAGGAAATCTCCAACGAAATCAAGGTGAAATATGGCACAGATAGAGGAAACTGGGAAATCGGGATCAAGAACATAAATGATTGTGCGACGCAATTTGCTACAAGGCTGCTTGGGTGAAAATTAATGCATAAGTGAGGAAAGAAGAACTACCACCAGGAGTGGTAGCGACTACAATGCAGTGCGTGAAGGGGAGCTCAATGAGTTGAGCCCCTTATTTACTCAATTCCTTCCTAGAGGAATGTAAGGATACACATGATTGGGGCTCTGAGTTCCACTACTCATGGTTACTCATCCTCATTGCTCTTGTAGGATGGAAATAACCAACATACAATATGTTCCTTCAAAGAGTAGGAAAGTGTGGCATATCCTGATACACTTCCTATTGGGGCTACATATATGCACTACTAATTCCCACATTTAATTATCAACCGGGGCTCGTAAGATTCGAGGTGTAGGCGTAAGAAATGCAAGATAAGAGCCTAGTCTATCCTAATATAAAGTCGTCAAAACAATCTTCAAACCCACACTACAACAAATTAACACTACAGATTCATCACTCAGACGTAGGAATACTTAGTGCTATAAAGGCTTAGATCACAGTCTTTCAGGCACTCAGGGTGATGTTCGTGTGATTAATCGTGAGTAGCTTACTCAAGTCTTATGTCCTTCAATGATTATTTCCTATAGCGGATCCACACTTAAATGTAATAAAAGAGACAAGCAAATGGAAATGAAATTCACGATAGAAACTAAAAAATGCAATCAAGTTTTTAACTCAGGAATCATTCTTTAAGTCAACACACCATCCACTTGAAACAATGATGAAGGAGAATATCCTGCAAATATACTCTAAATTGTAAATTTAAGAATGGCGAACAAGCATATAATGAACACTCGAGAAGATGGATGAGGAGAGAGGTGGTGTTTATTTCTATATTTGAGGACTGTATGCATAGGATGATTCTTGTAAGACAAACATATTCTTAAAACAGAAAAAAGCGTAGAAGAGATGAAAGAATGGGTTGAAAGTGACTTCGATTCTCCATGGTTTAGATGATTGACTTAAAGGGAAAAGACCCTTCATAAAGAATCAATGATGGAATGAGGTGAAATACCTTCCTCAATCAATACCTATATATAATTTCAAATCTGATATGAGTGTATTTAATTAACAGAGGATATATATTTTATTAATGAAAAGAATGTTGATGAATATGGAATAGATCATATAAATATGGTAGAAGGGTATGGTCTTAATCAATTCATGCAAGTGGGATGAGGTTGCAAATATATGTATGAATGTTTTCTTTTGTTTTCTTTTGATTGTTTTGTACACACATACATACTAACACATAAATGCAACTATACAATAGAGTTCTTGTAAAATAGTGTAACACAACATATTTAAAACAACAATTATATGACTAGATGGAACAATCAATAAAATTGCATAAATGAAATGGAATTTCTCACAAATAAGAATTTATCCTAGTATCTAATCAACTTGATTTCTTTTACTAATTTCAAATTCATGAGACTTAAATTGGAAATCTGGAAATGAAGCTAATTGAGTTCAAATCTATTAAGCAAATTGAAATACTACAGAAAATCAAAGTAAAAATGCTAACTAACAAAGTACAAATAGAAACATGCTTACCAAGTTGAGGGGGCCTTCCCAACTGGTAATTTCTGCCAAAAGAAAATCAGTCCCCTTGAATGCTCATGTACACCAAAACTTCAACTCTTTTATTTCATCAAATTCAAAAATTACACTAAGAAGATCACACCGAGTTCTCTCTATTCTGATGATGAATGATAATGTAATGGATCTTTTTTCAGCCCTATGAGACTCTTATTTATACATCAAATCCATATAGAAGTGGATGGGACCGAGTCCTAATGCTCATATTTCAAATTTACAATTTTAGATAAAATCCTCAAAATTCTGGGTTTTATTGCAATTTGGGAAGATTCGAGTTAGGCCCCCAGCCATATCTTCCAAAAAAATTCTAATTTTTTAAAACTTCCCACGTCATACTCAAGTTCCCATATTCTAGACAAAACCCATTCCGTAGAATTTCTAGATATGATGCCATCTGCATGAAAATCGAGGCACAAGTTGGCAGTTTGAGATTTTCACTAATTTTAGCAGAATCATTCCCCCTGAGTTGGAGGTACACATGTGTGATTTGGATGAATTATGCCTCATGGTTCTGTATGTAAATGTGGCTCTGGACAAAACCCATGTACCCTATTTTCCTCTAGAATCTTTCCAAAATTTTGAATTATTTCTACTATCGGATTAACACAGTTGGTACCGGATTAGAACAATTGGTACCGGATTAGAACAGTTAGTACCAGAATCTTGTAGGAAAGGGTTTATCACCATATGAAAACAATCACTTCTATGGGTACCAGACCAATGCTATGGTAGTGTTGGATGGAGCTAGTACCAGAATAGGCACAATCTGGTACTGGATGAAGTTGGTACCAGAAGAGGCAGAGAACTGGTACCGGATGAACGCAAAGGTAGTATCAGATCATTGCAGAGTATTGGATAACATGGAGTGTGGGTATTGTATGACTATGTAGACACCGATTGACTGTAGAACCTTCTAGTACCGAATGACTTGGAGTATCGAATGACCTGCAATGTGGGTACCAGAACATGAACAATACAGGTACTAGAACATGGATAGTGCATATACCAGAACCTGAATAGTATAGAACATGTTGCTTGGACATAGAAACATAAGATTAAATCATCATCGACAAAACTATTGTATAGTCATCCTTTTAATCACTAAAAACATGGAAAACTATGTATTAACCACATAGGATGAATAACAAGAGATAATGGAGGTTTATGGTGTAATTAGTGATATATTATTGATGAAATGAAGGGAGAAGGTGTAATAATGAGTGTATTTGTATGGAGGAAAGTATTACAAAATTGGAGCTCAACACACCCCCAAACCCAAGGATTTGCATGTCCTCATGAAAATAAGGTGAAGAACTTATGATACTCTTCTTATAGAATTATGTGACATTGTTTCTTTTGTGTAAGTGTTGGTTCTTGGTTCTTTTGTGTAAGTGATGGTGAATAGTGTGCATATGGAGAATGGTTTATAAAATGTTGGTGATGGTGGTCGTATGAACTTGGACATCAATTTTAAGACCAATATTTACTTTGTGGTTCTTTGCTTGGATAGGCAACAATGACTTCATCCTCTTTGACATAACTTAAGAATGCTTTATGATGTACGAAGAGAAGACACTATAGATGTTACTTTGTATTTGTATACCACATATTTCATTTTCATTACTTGGTCTTATAACCAAATTATTATATTCATTATGACAAGTGGAGTGAATATGGAGGGTTTATTGAGTAGCTGTGATAATGCATAGTGAAGTGTCGAGTGGGTAATAGTGGTTATGCATCATGTTTTCCAAGTTCTTAGTAAATTAAAAATATTTATACTAGTTTTACCTCAAGTTACCCTTACTTTGATTTCTAATGCATGTTGAAGTGTAAACTATGTAGAACAGGACGAAATGTATGCAAAACCATGATGTAGACTGTTGAAATTTGAAGATGAAGTGGAGTAAGGCTGTGAACTGATGGATATATAGGAGAGAGAGTTGATGAATGTTGATCTACTTAGATTCCTTATGTCTCTCTCTCCCCCAAACCCGCTAGTTTGCATGTCCTCATGCAAACTCTCATTAGCACATAAAATTTCTGCAAGTTGAAAGTGGACTATGTGGAACCGGTGCATGCTAACTAAAGGAGAGAAATGAAGTATGCTAGAGTTGAGATCTGCTGAAAATATGCTGCAAAAATTACCCTCGAAAAAGATTTAAATTTTTGTACTATTGGTATAGGAACCTATTGGTTTCTATACCAACAGTACCATAACAAAAAAATCTAAAAGAACTAAACCAATACTATTATTATGAGAGAATAAATATACATTTATGCCATGCTTAAAGAAACAACCAAAAATTAAACTGTATTCATGCTTGTAAATTCGGAAATGAAATTTATTTTAAAATATTACAAGCATAAAGGAAATTTCTAAATTAC
>ML823736.1:133995-150264 GCA_009831015.1 Picea engelmannii
TTCTTATCAACCATGAAAAAAAATTAATGAGTCATATTTACATCAAAAACTATTGGGTCCATTACCCAAGACTTTATGCTACAGGTCTTTCTTCAAGGGTTGACATCAATGACAACCAACCTTAATCAACACATCCATCTTATTGAGTGTTAATTATATGCTTGTTCGCCATTCTTAAATTTACAATTTAGAGTATATTTGTAGCATATTCTCCTTCATCATTGTTTCAAGTGGATGGTGTGTTGACTTAAAGAATGATTCCTGAGTTAAAAACTTGATTGCCTTTTTTAGTTTCTATCGTGAATTTCAATTCTGTTTGCTTGTTTCTTTTATTGCATTTAAGTGTGGATCCCCTATAGGAAATAATCATTGAAGTACATAAGACTTGAGTAAGATACTCAAGATTAATCACATGAAAATCACCCTGAGTGCCTGAAAGATTGTGATCTAAGCCTTTATAGCACTAAGTATTCCTACGTCCAAGTGATGAATCCTTAGTGTTAATTTTCTTCAGTGTGGGTTTGAAGATTGTTTTGCCGACTTTAGATTAGGCTAGACTAGGATATTATCCTACATTTCCTGTTCCTGCACCGTGAATCTTACGAGCCTCGATTGATAATTAAATGTGGGAATTAGTAGTGTATATATGTAGCCCCAACATTTTGGCACCAATGTCAGGGAGGTGCTAAAGGGATTAGAGCATAGGTAGGTTGATTTTATTTCTCCAAAGCCTTGAGTGTTCCTTTCATGCAATTGTGTTTATTTTCATACAAGTGTGTTTATTTTCATGCAAGTGTGGTGTTCTTTTAAGGATGACCTAAGGGAAGAGAGAAGATGGTAAGAAGTGAGGGAAGAGCCCACACATCCACTTTAGTGGGGTTACTCCAAAGTTAGGTTGTCCTCTTCCTTTGAGTAGTTAGAATTTGTGTTTTATTAGCATTAGCCATTTTTTATATATATGAGAAGATAAGCTAACTTATGTGAACAGATAACTTGGTGACAGTAGGGTCCTAGTAGCATGGTGGCGCTTTGAGTATATAATTGGTTTTCTTACATTTTCTTTTAGATTTCTTCTTTTTATTTCTTTAGGGTTTTTAAAACGTTTTTGGGCACTGTAAGAACCCCCCTCTACACTAATCCATGTGTGAAACAGGACCCATCAACCAGCAACAAGAACTCAAATATGATCAAGAGTTTAACAGAAGTCTCTCAAATCCTAGCAGCAGTTGGGATCTCTGCCTCTCAGGAAGAGAAAATCTTGACAATAGTCAAGAACCTATCTGCCTCTCCGAAAGTGATATAAGAAGAAGAGTTCCATGAGCTACATCCACAAGAAGATCTAAAATCATTTTGTAATCACTCTTTCCAACCTATACGAGAGACTAAAGAATAATGGACCACATTCGATGGAGAGCCACCGTTAGAACCTGAGATCGAGGATTTCATGACATGCATATCGCTAGATCCAGTGTGCATCTAGGAGACAAACCATCCGAAAGAAGATGATCTTCGTGGCATGATAGAGGGAGGCATGAATAGTGGTCTAAATGAGGATGTGAACCAAGAACATGAAGATTACATTGAACATTGGTTCTAGACAACAACAATATTGAAGCACCACTCTCTTCTTCAACAACTCTTCACATCCTCATCAAAGCAGCTAGTTCTTCGTATTCTGGTATACATTAAAGATTATCTTTCAAATCCGAGTATGAATGGATTTCTACACCTATTACGCACATGGTTACATTGGAAATATTCTTACACGTGAAATTTAATTTCTTGTTCTTAGATAGGATAGAGTAAAAATTGCATGTTAGTTAACCTAGTTCTAAATAAATGCAACATCTTTTCATGTTTCTTTTCAAATAAATGAAATGAGATGAAGATAATATTGGTGATCTAACATCAAAAAACTAAAAAAACTTAATATATTTCTTCTTCTTATTACATCTAGATTTCTGACTATTAATAATAACAGTTGCTCATAAGCCTAATCTTTAAAATATTACAGGGATTTACAAAATCTTTAAGGTCTACATAATGATGCCCATAGGTAACCTGTACATCCTAGTTTCCTATCATAACTTGTTGTTCAAGAATTATTATCAAATAGTAGCATGAGAGTGAATGAAAATTCTACTTGTGAGGGAACACAATCTTATATGGATAAGATGAACTTGGGGACTAGAGGCACCTTTAGGTCATTCTCTCATGGCCTCATCCACACACATTAAGTAAGTTTGACCATGATATGTCTTTCGACTAATATCGATACATAAGTCTATTTTTCATACAAAAAATATTTTATGGGCAATCTTTAAAATATCTTCCTACTCAATACCATCCCATCCTGTAAAAAGGTTTTCAAAGATGCACCCCCATTCACCCATGCGAAAGTAATCTATAAATTCTATATTAAGGGTAAAGATTGGGACAAGAGCCTTTGATGGAAAATGGTTTTAAGAGGATAACCCGTTAGGATACTGAACATATCTGTTAGCAGCGGGTATCGGCCTGTGGTATAACTAGGAAAACCCATCAGGGTACTGAACAGGCTCGTGGGCAATGGGGCATTCTTCCTGGGAAGGATATTTATTAGATGTCAAAATTACCCCATCGGAGTACTGAACATGCTTGCTGTAAATGGGTTCTGATTTTGATGTCTTTCATTATGCCTAATCTATATTTGTCCATATGAACGATATACTTTTGTAAATCATTAAGAAGAAGCATGCATGGTTGAACAAAAGGATAATGAACCTCATCTAATTTCCATTTGACAATGTCTGTAAGATGGTCTTAAGACCCCGTCATTCATACCTAGGATGGTCATTTACCTAGAGGTGGGACCCATAAGTGTAGGAGTCTAATAAACTCAAATGCAAACTTTATCAATATCACTTGCATGACATAGATTCTTTGAGAACTTAAACAAGGATGACTGGTTTCCTATCGGTTTCTCATTTATTAAAGACCACAAATCTCCTCATGTTTTCTTGTTTAAGGATAAGAGGAAAAATCCCCCATCATAATTTACATGGTTTCTTGAGCATACAACTATTAATGATTGATGAAATCGTATGTAATATGTAATTTAGAAATTTCCTTTATGCTTGTAATATTTTAAAATAAATTTCATTTCCGAATTTACAAGCATGAATACAGTTTAATTTTTGGTTGTTTCTT
This sequence comes from Picea engelmannii, assembly GCA_009831015.1. Lineage (NCBI taxonomy): Eukaryota > Viridiplantae > Streptophyta > Pinopsida > Pinales > Pinaceae > Picea > Picea engelmannii. The sequence goes on from ML823736.1 coordinate 137,185, forward strand.
TAAGCATGGCATAAATGTATATTTATTCTCTCATAATAATAGTATTGGTTTAGTTCTTTTAGATTTTTTTGTTATGGTACTGTTGGTATAGAAACCAATAGGTTCCTATACCAATAGTACAAAAATTTAAATCTTTTTCGAGGGTAATTTTTGCAGCATATTTTCAGCAGATCTCAACTCTAGCATACTTCATTTCTCTCCTTTAGTTAGCATGCACCGGTTCCACATAGTCCACTTTCAACTTGCAGAAATTTTATGTGCTAATGAGAGTTTGCATGAGGACATGCAAACTAGCGGGTTTGGGGGAGAGAGAGACATAAGGAATCTAAGTAGATCAACATTCATCAACTCTCTCTCCTATATATCCATCAGTTCACAGCCTTACTCCACTTCATCTTCAAATTTCAACAGTCTACATCATGGTTTTGCATACATTTCGTCCTGTTCTACATAGTTTACACTTCAACATGCATTAGAAATCAAAGTAAGGGTAACTTGAGGTAAAACTAGTATAAATATTTTTAATTTACTAAGAACTTGGAAAACATGATGCATAACCACTATTACCCACTCGACACTTCACTATGCATTATCACAGCTACTCAATAAACCCTCCATATTCACTCCACTTGTCATAATGAATATAATAATTTGGTTATAAGACCAAGTAATGAAAATGAAATATGTGGTATACAAATACAAAGTAACATCTATAGTGTCTTCTCTTCGTACATCATAAAGCATTCTTAAGTTATGTCAAAGAGGATGAAGTCATTGTTGCCTATCCAAGCAAAGAACCACAAAGTAAATATTGGTCTTAAAATTGATGTCCAAGTTCATACGACCACCATCACCAACATTTTATAAACCATTCTCCATATGCACACTATTCACCATCACTTACACAAAAGAACCAAGAACCAACACTTACACAAAAGAAACAATGTCACATAATTCTATAAGAAGAGTATCATAAGTTCTTCACCTTATTTTCATGAGGACATGCAAATCCTTGGGTTTGGGGGTGTGTTGAGCTCCAATTTTGTAATACTTTCCTCCATACAAATACACTCATTATTACACCTTCTCCCTTCATTTCATCAATAATATATCACTAATTACACCATAAACCTCCATTATCTCTTGTTATTCATCCTATGTGGTTAATACATAGTTTTCCATGTTTTTAGTGATTAAAAGGATGACTATACAATAGTTTTGTCGATGATGATTTAATCTTATGTTTCTATGTCCAAGCAACATGTTCTATACTATTCAGGTTCTGGTATATGCACTATCCATGTTCTAGTACCTGTATTGTTCATGTTCTGGTACCCACATTGCAGGTCATTCGATACTCCAAGTCATTCGGTACTAGAAGGTTCTACAGTCAATCGGTGTCTACATAGTCATACAATACCCACACTCCATGTTATCCAATACTCTGCAATGATCTGATACTACCTTTGCGTTCATCCGGTACCAGTTCTCTGCCTCTTCTGGTACCAACTTCATCCAGTACCAGATTGTGCCTATTCTGGTACTAGCTCCATCCAACACTACCATAGCATTGGTCTGGTACCCATAGAAGTGATTGTTTTCATATGGTGATAAACCCTTTCCTACAAGATTCTGGTACTAACTGTTCTAATCCGGTACCAATTGTTCTAATCCGGTACCAACTGTGTTAATCCGATAGTAGAAATAATTCAAAATTTTGGAAAGATTCTAGAGGAAAATAGGGTACATGGGTTTTGTCCAGAGCCACATTTACATACAGAACCATGAGGCATAATTCATCCAAATCACACATGTGTACCTCCAACTCAGGGGGAATGATTCTGCTAAAATTAGTGAAAATCTCAAACTGCCAACTTGTGCCTCGATTTTCATGCAGATGGCATCATATCTAGAAATTCTACGGAATGGGTTTTGTCTAGAATATGGGAACTTGAGTATGACGTGGGAAGTTTTAAAAAATTAGAATTTTTTTGGAAGATATGGCTGGGGGCCTAACTCGAATCTTCCCAAATTGCAATAAAACCCAGAATTTTGAGGATTTTATCTAAAATTGTAAATTTGAAATATGAGCATTAGGACTCGGTCCCATCCACTTCTATATGGATTTGATGTATAAATAAGAGTCTCATAGGGCTGAAAAAAGATCCATTACATTATCATTCATCATCAGAATAGAGAGAACTCGGTGTGATCTTCTTAGTGTAATTTTTGAATTTGATGAAATAAAAGAGTTGAAGTTTTGGTGTACATGAGCATTCAAGGGGACTGATTTTCTTTTGGCAGAAATTACCAGTTGGGAAGGCCCCCTCAACTTGGTAAGCATGTTTCTATTTGTACTTTGTTAGTTAGCATTTTTACTTTGATTTTCTGTAGTATTTCAATTTGCTTAATAGATTTGAACTCAATTAGCTTCATTTCCAGATTTCCAATTTAAGTCTCATGAATTTGAAATTAGTAAAAGAAATCAAGTTGATTAGATACTAGGATAAATTCTTATTTGTGAGAAATTCCATTTCATTTATGCAATTTTATTGATTGTTCCATCTAGTCATATAATTGTTGTTTTAAATATGTTGTGTTACACTATTTTACAAGAACTCTATTGTATAGTTGCATTTATGTGTTAGTATGTATGTGTGTACAAAACAATCAAAAGAAAACAAAAGAAAACATTCATACATATATTTGCAACCTCATCCCACTTGCATGAATTGATTAAGACCATACCCTTCTACCATATTTATATGATCTATTCCATATTCATCAACATTCTTTTCATTAATAAAATATATATCCTCTGTTAATTAAATACACTCATATCAGATTTGAAATTATATATAGGTATTGATTGAGGAAGGTATTTCACCTCATTCCATCATTGATTCTTTATGAAGGGTCTTTTCCCTTTAAGTCAATCATCTAAACCATGGAGAATCGAAGTCACTTTCAACCCATTCTTTCATCTCTTCTACGCTTTTTTCTGTTTTAAGAATATGTTTGTCTTACAAGAATCATCCTATGCATACAGTCCTCAAATATAGAAATAAACACCACCTCTCTCCTCATCCATCTTCTCGAGTGTTCATTATATGCTTGTTCGCCATTCTTAAATTTACAATTTAGAGTATATTTGCAGGATATTCTCCTTCATCATTGTTTCAAGTGGATGGTGTGTTGACTTAAAGAATGATTCCTGAGTTAAAAACTTGATTGCATTTTTTAGTTTCTATCGTGAATTTCATTTCCATTTGCTTGTCTCTTTTATTACATTTAAGTGTGGATCCGCTATAGGAAATAATCATTGAAGGACATAAGACTTGAGTAAGCTACTCACGATTAATCACACGAACATCACCCTGAGTGCCTGAAAGACTGTGATCTAAGCCTTTATAGCACTAAGTATTCCTACGTCTGAGTGATGAATCTGTAGTGTTAATTTGTTGTAGTGTGGGTTTGAAGATTGTTTTGACGACTTTATATTAGGATAGACTAGGCTCTTATCTTGCATTTCTTACGCCTACACCTCGAATCTTACGAGCCCCGGTTGATAATTAAATGTGGGAATTAGTAGTGCATATATGTAGCCCCAATAGGAAGTGTATCAGGATATGCCACACTTTCCTACTCTTTGAAGGAACATATTGTATGTTGGTTATTTCCATCCTACAAGAGCAATGAGGATGAGTAACCATGAGTAGTGGAACTCAGAGCCCCAATCATGTGTATCCTTACATTCCTCTAGGAAGGAATTGAGTAAATAAGGGGCTCAACTCATTGAGCTCCCCTTCACGCACTGCATTGTAGTCGCTACCACTCCTGGTGGTAGTTCTTCTTTCCTCACTTATGCATTAATTTTCACCCAAGCAGCCTTGTAGCAAATTGCGTCGCACAATCATTTATGTTCTTGATCCCGATTTCCCAGTTTCCTCTATCTGTGCCATATTTCACCTTGATTTCGTTGGAGATTTCCTTTTCCTTAGTTTTATATTCCAGATATTTATCTAGATTCTCCCCATATGTGGGTAGCCTAGTTATACCTACAATCAAATCCACATTGATAGGAAATGGCCTATCCATCCATAAAATTCCTCCATGCACCTTTGCTAGGAGTTGATTCACACATCCATTAGTGTGTTTACTATGCCCAAAGTGTGGTATATCAAGAAAATTCATGATCCCTATGTTGTAGATCCCCAAGCTCCATTACATAGGATCCAACAGTGGTGTTCCTAATAGGCCCTCTCCTCTCCTCTCCATGTAATTATGTTGCACCAAATCCGGGAATGTGACTATATTTTCCACATCGTGGTCTAAGTACTTCATCATGTTTACTCCTCCTATAATTTCATCATATGATTTTACCCCCTCTGGGATTTTTGGCATGACAATCACCAATTATTCCTTTGGGCGCGGTATTCCTTGCACATGGATTTCAACTTGAGATTTCTTCTTTCCTTGTGGGGACAACGCACTGACCTCTAGTACACCCTCTTACTCTATTTCTTATTCTTCCTCTGGCTCTAGGCCCTATTTCATTGAACCCAAATCGTATTCTTCATGTTGTGACCCTTTTCCTCTCGACGCATCAAACACTATCATGTTTGAGTCTTCCTCAGGATTCCCAACCTCTTGTGATGGGTTTTGTTCCTCCTCCACTTGCATGGTAGTAGGCTCATAGTCTAGTGTATGAATTTCATGGTCATCCACAATTGTTGGCATGTTCTTTGTCCCTTTTTTTGTAGCATAAGTGTTGATTCTCGTGTTTTTTCTGGCCCTACTTGGCACTCCAAATATCGGTGGTGACATCTTGCTAAAATTTGAACTATCGATCTATAATTCTCAACCCGCTCTTCCAAATTCTCAATCTCTCACACTTAAATTTCGCTCTTCGTTATTCTCCTTAGAAACAAACACAAATGACTGCATTTCCCCCCTTTTTCTGACTTTATAGGCGGGACGGCGTACTGACAGTTGTTCCGCACTCAAAGTTTTCACTTTTTCCCGTGCGCTACACTTTTTGTATCTTTCAACTACTTTCCAGCACATAGTGTCTTCAACACTGGTTTTTCTGCGGTGCATTGTTAATGCTAAAAATTCTATTACATAAAAACCTCTAATATTCTCCTATCTTTTTGTCTTTTTACTACATTTCTTCTTTTTATGGATTTTTTCTTTTTCTTCTAACATCTACTATATACAATATGTACAACCATACCTTCTCTCTCTTTTTTCACCTCAGGTTGTTAAGTTGACTATCTTGATACGGATTCAGTCGACTGCCACTTACCAGTCCTTTGAGATTCTTCCCTGCAATATCTTTCAGTTGCACAATACCTCCATTTGTGATGGCCTCTACCTGATAAGGCCCTAACCAATGCATCTTGAACTTTCCAGGGTGTTGTAGATACCTGTTGTCATAGAGGAGAACTAGATATCCTTCCTTAAATCCTTTCTTATTTATGTGCCTATCATGCAAATCTTTGTCCTTCGCTTTTTGTACTTCCTGGTGAAATCCTGCTAAAATTTTGTCTTCTTCCAACTCCATCAGTTGATCCAATATTTCATGTGGATAACCTTCTTCTTTCATGTTGGTGATTGCTGCAATGCACAGACTAGGTACTAAATAATCCAATGGGACCAATGCTTCCTTCCCATACACCAGTCTGAATGGTGTCTATCATGTAATATTATTGCATGTATTCTATAATACCATAACATTGTTGATACCTTCAAATCCCAATCATCCCTATTCACATTGCAAATATTTGTCAATGCATTTTCTAAAATCTTGTTAAAAGCTTCTACTATACCATTTTCCTGGGGATGGTAAGGTGTTCTCTTCTGATGATGTATCTCAAATTCTTATGTCATAAGTATGATTGTACTGTTAATAAAATTAGTTACATGATAACTCAACAAAATTTTGGGACATCCAAATCTGGTCACCACGTTCTCAAAGAGAAACTTGGCTACAATTTCTACACTGCAATCCTTTACTGGGGCTTCTTTTGCCCATCCTTTTAAGTATTTTTTCGCAGTGATGATGTATTTGGCTCCTGAACTCCTTACTGGTGGGTTAATGGGTCCAATGAAATCCACAACCCATTTATCAAACACTTGTAAAGTTACTTGGGGCATAAATGGAATTCCATCCCTTCTGGATGGTTTTCCCACCCTCTAACATACATCACAGGTCTGGCAGTATTCCTTAGCATCCTTAAGTACTGTAGACAACCATAATCCTATGTGCAACACCTTTTATTCTATAGGATTTCCTGCATAGTTCCCTATAGTGTTTCCTTCATGTGCTTTTGCTAACACAATGGAGATTTCATGCTCCATCACACATCTTCTCAGAATTCCATGTGCATCTAACTTGTATAAATGACCTTCAATCAAATTATAGTATGCAACATGCACTACCAAATGTTTTTTTTGCGTGACACTAAATTCCTTGGGAGCCATTCCTGTTCTCAAGAATCCAACAATGTCAGCAAAATAATCATCAACAATCTGAACAGAAAATAAGTTTGCATCAGGAAAATTCTCCTCCAAGTTCTTTGGTTCCCATCCATTATTAATTCATGATAGATGATCTTGTCTTGCATTCATCTTCCCTAGTTTTACTATGATTTCAAAATCATATTCCTGAAAAAATAACACCATCTACAGATCATCCCCCCCAACTATGGCTTGTTAACTAGGTACTTCAAGGAGAAATGATATGTAAACATATTAAAATGTTGACCCAATAAATAATCTTTGAACTTTTGCAAGGCATATACCATATCTAGACATTCCCTTTCTTTAGTATTATAGTTCTTCTCAGAATCTGATAATTTTCTACTAGCAAAAGATATTGGGTGATCAATATCTCCTTCACCTGGTTGTGCCAAAACTACTCCAAGTGCAATGGATGAAGTGTCCACATGCACATGAAATTATTTTGTCCAATCTGAAAAGCTCAGAATTGGTGTTGTCACCATATTCTCTTTCAGAATGTCAAAGTTCTCTTGGCATTCCTCATTCCACTGAAACCAAATGTCTTTCTTCAGTAACTTCTCCATGGGCGCAATAATATTTTAATATCCCTTTATGAATTTCCTGTAGTACCATGTGTGGCCCAATGTTTCTCTCAACTGGCGCATTGACTTAGGTGGTGGTAAATTGACAATAGCAACAATCTTTGTAGGGTCTACTATAAATCCCTGTTTTCATATAATGTGTCCAAGTAGGATGCAAAATGGTGTACTGAATATACATTTCTTAATGTTCAAGGAGATATAACATTTCCTACATCTTTCTAACATTAACCTCAAAATTTCTGTATGGTCCTTCAATAAACTGAATATTGTCCAATCATCCAGTTAAACTTCTAAAATTTAATGTATAAAATCCTTGAATGCAGCTACTACTACTCTGGAAAATATTGTTGGTGCATTCCTTAAACCAAATGGCATTACTATGTAATGATATGACCCCCACTCTATTGTAAATGTAGTTTTGTACCTATCCTCTAGAGAAATCTTGATTTGATGGTAACCTGAAAATCCATGTGTGAAGGAGTACACTTCATGTCCTCCCACATTCTCTAAAACCTCATCTGTAAATGGAGTAAGAAAAGGATCATGTACACATGCATCATTTAACTTCCTCAAATCCACACATATCCTAATCCCTCTAGTCTTCTTTTCCTGGACCACCATTGGACTAATCCACTCTGATTCTTCCACGGTCTCTATGATTCCCGATTCTAACATTCTTTCAAGTTATACCTTAATCTTCTTCTTATAGATGGGGTTTAATATGTATGGTCTCTATCTAACTGGTCTTGCCTTTGGTTTGAGGGGTATCTTCATTTCCCCAAGTTCTCCTGCTACCCCTTTCATCTATGAAAATGTGGCTGGGAACAAATCACTATATTCACATAGTAATTCAGTTATTTTTTCTATTGTCTCATTGTCCCAATAATCCCCAATGTTGGCTATCTTGTGCTTCTCTTCAGTCTGAATATTGACCCTTTTAATATTCATAGCTACAATAAAATTTTCTGATTGTAACAGAGGTCCTTCCAACCCTCTTTCTCCTTTCCCTTCTAATATTTGTATGTTACGTGGATTGTCTTCTACTTCTTCATCCTCTGCGACATGGTAACAATAAAATAATTGTTCAAGTGTTTCTTTTCTGTAATTTATGTCTACTGTCAATGTATATACCCCATATTCTTCAAGCATCTTCCCTTTAATTCTTTGTAATGATAGATCCACCCATGGATTCTCACTTTCAAATGAAAAAGTATTAATAAATTTTTGTTGCACTGCACCCCAACTCACAGTTTCTTTGTGTAGTTCCTGCTCTTTGTACCAGTTACTAGGTATCCCTTCTAATGTATGAATAGTGTAATGCATCCATTCCCCTAGTGGTACCAATCTCTAGTTAGTGACACAATCATTTATGTGATTTCTTGGTCTCCCTCTTCCATCATACTTCTATAAGGGTCTATCATGCTAAATCCTATCAAATCTTATGTGCATCAGTCACTTACGTTGATACCAGTCCTGAATCACCTTATTATGTGCACTCTACCATCGTGCAAGTGTGTCTCTTAGTGACATATCCAACATTAATAATATTTGACTATCCAAAACATCTGATTCTAACTCTGTCCGGAAGTTTTCGAAATTGTCCTCTTCAGTAAATGTGGGAAATTGTCTTACTTTTGTCCCAACCGATCTTACTGCTTGTGTAAATATGGTGCACCTCCTAGTAGAGGCTTCATGAAATATTTGTTGCCAATTTTCTACTCCAGTATCTAAATATGACATGTTAGAATTAATACTCCTCCAACTAAGCACTCCATTTGCAGTTGGATTCACATAGTCTTCCTCTCACACAATAGTCCTATACAATTGGTTCACATTGTTATCACTAAAATTTCATCCGCAACATTGCATGAAAATAATGGTTACAAAAATGAAACATGTACAAACACATATTAGTTCACCTGGAGCACCAAAAATGCATTTCCAAGAGGAAAAAACTATAAAATTGGACAAAAATTGACATGTGATGAATCACTAAAGGAAGTGCATGCATAATGCACAGGCCAAAGAAGCCCATAGAGCACACAGTGTGTCATATGCGTGATTATGTACAAGAAAAAACACACACTCTTATGAACGACACACTTATGGTTCTTTTTGGCCCCTCAACCACTTATGTACCAACTCCCAACTTGTTTTGACCCTCAAATATAAGTTGAATCCGAATGGGGGGTTGGTCAAATACCTAAGGGTGCCCTAAAGGTCCCCTTGTCCACACTAAGAACCAGTTGGATATTTCCTCAAAGACATGCTATAAATGGAGGCCATGGGTGCACTAAGAATTTAAGAATTTCATAGTATTGTTATGTCGCCTTAATCCTCCCTCAAGAAACCTCTTTTCTTCTTGGAGTATTCTAGAAACATTCCAATAATCTATTCCACTCAACTCTTGAGGGAATAGGCTTGGATTTCTTCACCATTTGATTTCTTTTTTATGATTGTAAGAAGACCTCTCAAATATGGAACTTAAGATCCCTCCCAAGGAGTATGAGGGGATCCATAAGTCCTCATTTCTCTACGATGTTTTCCAGCTAATATATTTATCCATTGGTGGCATAATCTTGGTCATTTGGTTGATTGATTTTGGTTCAAAGTTTCTTATGCATTGTAGTTTTATTTCCTTAGTTGTTTTTAGTTTATTTCCTTGTTTATTTCATGTTCTTGGATTATTTAACTCATGAAATAACCTATGTCTTGTCTAGCAAACCCAACTAGATTTGTAAGTTCCATTGTTTTTCTCACTCAAGTGACGAAACAGACACAACAGACTAGCGACCATACTGGGGATAAGGTATCAATTTCCTCTCTATTTGGGCTTTTAGAGCACTTCGTTTTTACCCATTTTCCTTACAGGGATCATAACCAGCCTAGCCTTACCTGTTAAGAGCTAAGTTTGTAGATGGAGGAGGAGAATTGCACTTAAATCCGCCCCCCCCCGATGTGTATCAGAAAGTGTGTGGGTGTTTCATCCCACAAACGTGCATTCCGAGCATTGTGCGCCAACAACACTTCATTTCTCTACTCACTCTGCAGCAAGAATTCCTTGGTTCTCTATGAATTGTGTGCCCACTATGCCTCTATCCAAACTATAACCCATGCATATGTCCAAAATTTCAAAATTGTAAGAGGTTTTGTGATGTTTTGAAGGCCCCTAGCCTTCATAATCTTTCTTTTATACAAATGGTAAATGCACTCCACTTAGATTCCTTTCCCGCATGAAAGGTTAGTCAAAAAATAGGCACTTAGGGGGTTAAAAAGAACCACATTTCTCCTCTTTTTCTTTGGTTTCCACATAGATGGCTTGTTTTGATTGTAAAAGTTAAGTTGAGATTCTTTTCTATCACATATAAAAACACTTGCAACGGGACCATAAATCAAACTTTAATCATTAAGTATGCTCTTCTCTCGTACCATAGAGCGATCTTGAGAATATGAAAAGTTATTAAGAGGACATTTCATCTCCCTTAACAAAATATTTAGGAGAGGAAAAATCCCCCCTAGGGATCCTCTTAGTTTCTTTTTCAAAACATCTTAAATTTTTAAGGGCCCATACATGCCCACATGTTGCAAAACTAGGATATTTTTTGAAATTACTTTCTTAGTTTACATCACTAGGAGAGTTTAAATATTAAAGTAACGGGCCCATATATGCCCACATGCTTACAATCTAGGATATTTTTTTGAAGATTTCTTAGTGTAAAACACATTAGGGAATTTAAAGGATTGGTAAGGACCCATATGTCCACATGTTAGTTCTTTAGGGATTTTAAAATTCCGCAAGGTTGTACCAATGACATCTAGCAAGATAGGTAATCAATATTTGTAAGGACCACAGGCAGTCTACATGTTGCCAATTGACACCTAACTTATTAAAAATTTGGCACATGTTATCACTTTCTCACACACAAAGTCACTACTCATGCACATAATTTCATCTTGAATTGTGGATGTTGAAGTAGGTTTTCCCCAAAGGAATTTGGAAATGTCCCACTATTTCTTGAAGAAATTATCCACACCCACTTTATTCAAACAAGATTAGCTCACACCCCCAATCTCTCAACCAACCACTTCTAAAAGTTTTCTAAAAAACTCACTAAGTGTTTCTCCATAGGAGGTGCAAAATTTTTTAGTATAGGTAGGATCTCGTGGGTAGGCACCCAAACAACCCCCCGTTATCTGGTTCTCACATCTTCAAACATTAGAGGTTGACAAATAGGGAACTTTTAAATCCTCTAAGTCAAGTGTTCCTAACACCATAAGGCAGGGAGATACTTGTGAAGGGTCTAAGGCTGAGGTCCGGTTGTTTTGTGTGTCCCCCTTGGATCACCCAACTCTTGGAAGGGATCCATCCCGTGACCCATTTACGAGGCCGAAAATCTAAATGTTGGACTTTGACCAAGGTACCTAGTGGCCAAATTTAGGAAATCTACCCAGGTGGCAATTGTGGGCTGCAATTGCACCTTGATCAGATTTTGTGTGGCTATTGGGAAATATCGTCAGATCTTTTGGGATATGGACCCTCTACCCCTCATTATAACTAATTGATTCATCCTTCACTAGTTCCTCTTTCGGTGGCTTTAGACCCCACTGTTGAGTGTTATTGGAAGGTCCAGTGCTATTTGAGCGGAAGGAAGTTACGTATTTTTAAGACACAAGAATTTGTTTTCTTTGTTCTCCCGCGCAGACAAAATCCACCTACCCACATGTATTCTTATTTTAAATTGATTTATGTATGATACTAATTTGATTACATGTGATTGTGAGATATATTGTGAAGATCAAAATTATGCAAGTCTCTTATTCATTTATTGCTCTCATCACCATTTGCACACATTCACTTTGCTAGTCGGACACCATAGGGGACCCACAAAATCTTCGTCGTTCCATATGCTTGAAAAATCTACTTCCTATCCTAGGAGGATTTCCTAATCTTTCCAACTCATCGGCTCAACCATATCACACCCATGTGAGTACCACTATTTTTGGATCATCTTTGCTTGGTTCCACCTTACCTGGGTCCACTTCCCAAGGCCATCCATCCACTGTATCTCCTTCACAAAGGGGTGGAGGGAAAACTTCTTCTCAAAGGAGAAGTACAACCCCACCTAACCCCCCACAAGGGTCAGGTCCACTACTTACTCACACCATGGTGGGAAATAATCCTCCACCGCCACCCCCCATGCCATATTTGGAATCCCTCAACATTCTTGATTTGAGTAAACTCACAAATGACCCTATATTGCATGACCCCACATGACCCAATATGCCTACCAAACTACATTAAAAAATTCCCAAGTTTGAAGGAAAATTGGGGGAAGATCTCGCCAACCATGCCATGACCTTCCACTTATGGTTCTCTTAGAAAAACATCATGGATGAATCCATCCGATTAAGATTATTTCAGTGCACACTCACTGATCCATCAACCAAATGGTATGTAGACGATAAATCAAGGTCCCATGTGACTTTTGAATCCTTGGCCAAAGCATTTTTGTCCTTCTTTCAACTACTAGTTCTTCATGACACTGGTCTATAAATTTTATCTGAGTGCAAACAAACTTCATCTATGCATATCGCTGACCACATTCACGAATGGAATCAGTGACGTATTTTATACAAAGAATAAACCACCAAATAACAACTTGTCAATTGGTTTCTCAAATTGCTCGTCTCTATCCTTGCCAGGAAAAACCTGGGATGTCTCATGTAGTAGATGGATTGATTGGTATGAAAACACACCAAAATTCGTACATCCAACCACCACCTATGTACGGTACACCCCAATATCCACCGATATATGGAGGCTCATCTTATTACCCTCCTCTCCTTTACCAACAGCCATACCCTGTTTCTCTCCCTCCACCCATGAGTGGACCCTTACTGACACCCATCATGCACCCGACTTATCAACCCAGTTCAGGTACCCCTTCTACCTCAATTTATAACTTGAACACTA
>ML823737.1:87479-114504 GCA_009831015.1 Picea engelmannii
CGCGGTTGTAACTTGCACGGGTTGTTACACCCGTTGCACGGTTTTAAAACTACTTTGATGCCGCGCCTTTGGTCGTATGACCATATGACCCAATGCTAGGCGGTTGGGGGCTAGAGGCGCCCAAACCATCCTACAGTTTGGACCATTTTCGGAACCGTTTGGTGCTGGGTTTATACGCGCGTTTTGGAGCGTGTTCCAGGAACATGTACAGATTGTAGAACCAGAGACAACAAGAAGGAGGGAGACTTCAGAGGAGGCTATCTTCTTCATTTTTCGACCGTTTCAGGTGCCGTCAGAGTCTAGACAGGGGTTTTGGCACGCTACGGAGCCATTGGAGCAGTCATTTTGTTGATTTGAGCACTGTAAGACTTGTTTTTAAGCACTTTGAGCAATTTAATATAAAAGATCCATTTGGAGGCTGGACCAGGAGATGTAGCCCAGAGTGGGGTGAACTCCTTTATCAAGTTGCTGTGTTTATGTCTTATGTTCAATGATTTCTGATGCTGTCTATGCTTATTTCTACATAAGTAATCCTTAATTATGTGTTGCAAATTGATCCGGTTGCATTAAACACATAACATTTTACTTGCAAATTAATTTAATCAAGTTTATCAAGTCGTCGTCATATTTTTAGATCACAGGACTACCAAGGAGAGCCTGATGATATGATCAAAAGAATAGAACAACTGGTAGAAGTGTAGGAGACCAAAGAGCAGCTACTGGATAAAGCACATGACCATCAATAGAAGATCAAGCAGGCTTTTGACAAAAAGGTAAGAAAGGAGAATTTCCACCTGGGAGATCTAGTGCTAAAATGGGATGCACCCAAGTAGGACAAAGGCAAACATGGCAAGCTTGAAGCCTTGTGGATTGGCCCCTTCAAGATCTTTGGGAAGTTTCCAAATAATACTTACAGGTTGCAAAATTTGGAGGGTGATGAAGTTTTTGGAGGCCCTGTTGCAAGACACCAGATATAATAAATATGCTGAACAAAAATAGAATGCTAGAAATGGTAGAATAATAGTAATATAACCAGCATAAACTCCACAATAACACATAAATGATATAAGAACAACAACAGAAATAACACTTTGATTCAGAAAGCAATGTTCACAAGCCTCTTCGAGGGGGCAACCTCCAGTCGAGCATTTCTCTATTATAATAATCTTCAAGATAGGGTTTTCATACCCTCAACCATTATTTATACTAAATATGTCTATCAAAAGAAGCATCTAGAGGAATATACTTCTAGAAGCAGAAGCTTCTATTAGGTATTCTTACATCTACCTTATTCTATTTTATTGAAAGGCCTTATTAACATTGACCTTTATTACATCCAAATATATTGATCTACCTATGTGTGGGTTAGGACCCTAACATGTCTACCCCCTTAAAAATAGCCTTGTCCTCAAGAATTGAGATGTGGAAACTGCTGCAGAGTGGTAGCTGGTTCCCAAGTGGCATCTGCTGGAGTCATATCTTTCCACTGGACGAGCACTTCCTTGATGGTTCTCTGATGCAGGCGATGATCACGCTGGTCCAAAACTACTTCTGGCTATAGCCAAATGGATCCTTCTTCAACTAACTCTGGAAGGTTGGCTTGAATTTGGCACCTAGTTCCAATCACCTTATTTAAGCATGAAACATGAAAAACAGGATGTAGCTTCGAATGAATAGGCAGAGCTAACTGATATGCGACTTGTCCCACATGCTTGAGAACTGTATAAGGACCATAAAATTTGGGCACTAGCTTTTGACAATGCTCGGCCTTGAGGGAAGTTTGCTTATATGGTTGCAGTCGCAGAAACACCTGATCCCCTTCTGCAAATTGACGTTCATTGCGACCTTGATCTGCTTGTTGCTTCATGCGATTTTGTGCCATGAAAAAGTTCTCTTTAAGGGTACGAAGAATATCCTCTCAAACTGTAAGTGTTTGGTCAACCGCCTGGACCTTCGAGGTACCCGATAAGTATGAGAGAACTGAAGGTGGCTTCCGTCCATATACAACTTCAAAAGGATTCATGTGAGTAGCTGTATGGTAGGAAGCATTGTACCACCATTCAGCTAGGGGTAACCATTGAGCCCACTGATGTTGTTTTTTAGAGGCAAAACACCTAAGATATGTTTCCAAACACTTGTTGAAAACTTTCGTTTGACCATTAGTCTGAGGATGATAAGTTGTGCTGAGATGCAATTGGGTGCCCTATAGCTTAAACAGTTCTTGCTAAAAAATTCTTGTGAAAGTTGGGTCACGATCAGAAACAATAGAGTGCAGCATGCCATGAAGCTTGAATACCCGGTCCATGAAAATTTGAGCCACCATGGATGTAGTAAATGGGTATTGAAGAGTGCAAAAATGAGCATACTTCGAAAGGTGATCCACAACCACCGTTATGAATGATTTATTCCTCGATTTGGGTAAGCCGGTAATAAAGTCCATAGAGATATCCTTCCAAATAGCAGGTGGAATCGGAAGCGGTTGTAGTGTGCCCAGAGATTTGACTATTTCTCCCTTGTTGCGTTGACACACCTCACATTTAGTGACAAAATTACAGATGTCCTGTTTCATACCATCTTAGAAAAAAGAACGTTTGACCTTGTCATATGTTTCGATGAACCCTGAGTGCCCCACTGTGGGTGTAGCATGAAGCTCAGAAAGTACCGTGGATTTAAGATTTGATTGTTTACTTAAATACAAACAGCCTTTGTATCGAAACTCATCCTGGAGCCAAGAGTACCCTGGGGGAGTCGGAGCCTTGGTCTGCAATTGTTGGATTAGATGCGAACTTTTCGGATCTTGAAGCCATTCCTGGCACATAGCTTGGAGCCAATCGGGTACAATGAAGGAAAGAGAAAAAAGGGATCCTTCTTCTTCATATTTTTGGGACAGTGCATCTGCCACTACATTGTCTTTTTCCTTCTTGTAAATGATCTCATAATCATATCCAAAGAGCTTAGTCACCCATTTTTGTTGCTCCGGGGAGGAAATGTGTTTTTCCATAAAGTACTTGAGGCTTTGATGGTTAGTATTAATTTGGAAGTGTTTCCCCAAGAGATAAGGGTGCCACAGAACAACGGTATGCACAATAGCCAACATTTCCTTTTCATAAATGGGTTTGCCCATATTCCTTTCAGACAATTTCTTGCTGGTGAAGGCCAAAGGTCAGCTCTCTTGCATAAGGATAGCACTGATTCCTCTCCCTGAGGCATCACATTCCAACACAAAGGTCTTTGTGAAATTAGGAAGGGCTAGAACCGGAGTGGTGCACATGGTCATCTTCAAGGTTTGAAAAGCTTGAGAAGCAGCTAGAGTCCAAGTGAAAGAGTTCTTTTTTAGGAGAGCAGTGAGAGGTGATGCAATCTTTTCGTAGTTCTTAACAAACTTGTGATAATACCCTGTTAAGCCTAAAAATCCACGCAAGATTTTGAGAGTCTTTGGGTCTGGCCAGACTTGCATAGCTTCAATCTTTTTTGGATCCACCCTGATGCCATCCTTGCCAACCAGATGACCCAATTATTGTACTTCTGAGGCACCAAAAGCACATTTAGACTGTTTCAGGAAAAGTTGGTGCTGAGAGAGTAGATGGAGAACTTGATCCACATGAGTAAGATGGTTTTTCCATGTTTTTCTATAGATGAGAATATCATCAAAGAAAACTAAGACAAAATGACGGAGAAAGGGATGGAAGACATGATTTGTGAGGCTTTGGAAGGTGGAGGGGGCATTACAGAAGCCAAAGGGCATGACCAAAAATTCATAGTGGCCCTCATGAGTGCAAAAGGTCATCTTGCAAATGTCTACCTCTTTCATACGTATCTGGTGATAGCCCGAGCGAAGATCAAGTTTAGTAAAGAATTTTGTGCCACTCAATTCATCTAGGAGATCATCAATGACATGAATGGGAAATTTGTCTTTAATGGCCAGTTTATTGAGGGCATGGAAGTTAGGATACATTCTCCAAGAAAATTCTTTCTTCAAGACCATGACTATAGGAGAAGAGTAAGGGCTCGTACTAAGGAGGATAACGCCGACATTAAGGAGTTCCTAGACCATTTTCTCAATTTCATTTTTTTCTAAAAAGGGGTGGTGATATGGACGGATATTGGGAGGAAGGCTTTCGGGTACAAGGGGAATGGAATGATCATGAACACCGCGGGAAGGAAGGAGTCCTTCGGGAGTGAAAAATACCATTTGATGTCTAGAAAGGAGGGCTTGGAGGTCATGCAATACCGGGGGTGTCTCTGTTGCTTGTATGGCATGGAGTTGGGTGATGACACTAGAATGAACTTTTTTGAGTACCTTTTCCATGCGATGGGAACTAATGACCTCAATTGAACCAGCAGTGATGCCTTGGAATTTATATTTGTGGCCTTCTAGGTCAAATTGCATGGTTAATGCCTTAAAATCCATGAGAATGGGACCCAAAGTTCTTAGCCAATCTGCACCCAAAACAATGTCACAACCACCCATGTCGATAGCAAACATATGGGATTTTAGGTGGTAGTCATCGATTTGGAGACGCACATTTTCACAACACCCTCCACATTTCATGGAACCACCATTGGAAATCATGATTTGGAAATTGTTGACAGCATGGATGTAGCAATGAGTTTCTTGGGCAATGCAGCGATGAATAAAATTATGGGTGTTTCCACTATCAACCAAAATGATGACCTTCTGATGCTTGATGTAACTGATTAACTTGAGGGTTTGGGGAGCGGAGAAGCCAGTGAGAGCATTGAGGGAAATGACGGGTTCTACTTCGGGAGGGTCTGAGGGAGGGGTTATGTCAATGATTTTAGGTGACTCAGACATAAGGGGAGTTTCAACATCCTCTTCTGAAATATCCTCAGAGATGGCCATAAAAAGATTTTGTTCCTTACACTTGTGGCCTGGGAAATATTTGTCATCACAATTATAACAAAGGCCTTTGAGTTGGCGTTCATCCATTTTAGCCCTAGTCAATTTTTGGATCTTTAATGGGGCAGAGGGAGTAGTGGGAGTGACATCTTTAGGGCGAGGGATAAAGGAGGGTTTTTGGTTTTGAGAGGATACAACTTGTTGTGCTTGTTTATCTCTTTTAGTAGCCTCCACCCAACTCGAGGGTCGAGCCATGAGGACATGGGCCCGAATATCCTCCTTGAGGCCACTAATAAAACACTCTTGAAAGAAAGTATCAGTCATGCCCTCTATTCGAAAATCCAGACACTCAAAGGTAGCTATGAAGTCTTCTACTGTTTCAGATTTTTTCAACTTTGTCAAATAGACCAAATGGTTGGTGTCCATGTCAAAGCATTCATAAAGCTCAATCACAAATTGGGTCCAAGCAATATGCCCTTGACGGGAAGTTTTTCTCCATTGCCACCATTTCCAACGTTCTTGATCTAGATGGAGAACACCATACCAGAGTTTGGAAAAGTCATCTGTGATGCCATATAAAAAGAAACAATGTTCCATTTGGGTTACCCAAACAGTGGGGTCTGAGCCATCAAATTTGGTCACATCCACCCGCGGAAGGTGTAGGTCACGTTGAAAGTGATGGGACTGAAAGGTATGGGAATGGGAGGAATGTTGGCCTTCGGTCTTTAGAGGTGCTTCAGAGAAAGGGTCATCTTTAGGGATCTTCAGTTTGGTGCAGAGTGATGCAAAGACAGATTCAAGCTAGGTGGTCAGTTCTTGTTTGACTTCCTCCATTGAGGACTGCATGGTTTTATTTATGGTTGTATTGATGGATGAATCAATGGAGGCAACAGTAGCACTGAGTTGTTTCACTTCTTTTTGGGTCTCAAGGAAACTAGATTGCAAGGTGTTGAAGCAAGTTTCCAGATCTTGGCTATGGGTATGGGCCATGAGGATGGGTGAACTGAAAAGGGGCGGGCGTGGTCAAATTTTTTTCCAAAAAATGATATGGATGAATGTGATAAGGGCGAAGAGATGAATCCAATGGAATAGGTCTCAAATAATGGTGAAAAAAAATTCCATACTTTACACCTATGGAGTTATACTCCGGTCTGAAGAATACTGTAGTGATGAAATCCCCAAATTCTTAACCAAAAAGAAATGTGTATTTACTTGGCAACCTGAACATAGTTGCGCGACAATATATCTGGTCTGTTTTAATTTTTTTATGTTTCTGTCCCCCAAGGGTTAGGTATTCAAGGCTTCTACAGACAAGGGTTTTCCCTGTGCTATAGCTCTCTGATATACATGCGGGGTCCAATAATAGTACTCGGCATAATATCTCAAGGCACTAACTAAGGAGGATAGACTATACCCTTAGTCGTACTACCCGACTACCCAGGTACTAGAGAGTATCTTCCCGAGTGTTGTTCTCGGTGACACTATAGCAGTCCAGTAGCCGATAGGTTTATCTAAAGAGGGATTCAGGAAATCTAGGTCGATCCATACACAGGTGTTGTCTAATGCACTACCACTCAAAGGGGTACCAAAAAGGGTTACAAGGGTGGCCAACAGATGTGCTCTTAAGAACCACTTGTATTTCCTACGTGTATGAATCCCTCAACTACAGGTTTATGCATGTAATGACAAACCTTTGTGGCTTAAAGATGCCAGAATACGTCTCTACCCTGGAAAAAAAAATCCCACAATTTTTGCCAAGGAAAGTGATTTGATACCACTTGCAAGATACTAGATATAATAAATATGCTGAACAGAAATAGAATGCTAGAAATGGTAGAATAACAGTAATATAACTAGCATAATCTCCACAATAACATAGAAATGATATAAGAACAACAATAGAAATAACACTTTGATTCATAAATCAATGTTCACGAGCCTCTTCGAGGGGGAAACCTCTAGTTGAGCAATGCTCTATTACAATAATCTCCAAGCTAGGGTTTTCATACCCTCGACCCTTATTTATACTAAATATGTCTATCAAGAGAAGCATCTAGAGGAAGATCCTTCTAGAAGCGGAAGCTTCTATTAGGTCTTCTTACATCCGCCTTATTCTATTTTATTGAAAGGACTTATTAACATTGACCTTTATTACATCCGAATATATTGATCTACCTATGTGCGGGTTAGGACCCTAACACCTGTAAACGGGCATTTTCTGAAGATTTTTTTTGTTTAAGCCATGAATGGCTTCCCGTGTCATTGTAAATATCATTGTCCCTTTAATTTATGCTTTTAATAAGTGAATCCACAACACAACAATAAGGTAATTAAAGTTGCAAGTTCTTGGTAGCTCACAGGGAGCGTACCATCCCCCATGGAGCCTAATGTTAGCACACATTATTGATCGAGGGGGTGTCTTCCCTAGGAAGTGGCATTCTAGCGAAGAAAAAATGAAAGAAGAGAGATAAAAAAAAAACATCAAATGTTTTTATCCTAAGTCGGGCGATGATATGACATTTTGGTGCCCACGCAGTCCCAGTCATCTCATCAGCTCCCTATCATCAACATATGTGTATGCCTGCCAAGTCCTCCCTGCAAGCATCTAGCAAATATCTAGATGGTGAAGTTCATAGTGCGGCCCATCCTGATCTCGATGCAAATAGTTCATGAAAGTGGGGCGGCAGAGTAGACCTCATCTCACCCCATAAATGGAAACATGCAAGGAGAGGCCGTAAAGGCAGATTGTCAATTATGGACAGATTTTCTTGTAAAGCACAAAACTGTGCCTGGATCACATATGATAGAGGAGATGTCGATTGAAAATGTTAATGCGGTGGAGAAAGTTGAAAGAGCATGAAAGGAAATATGCAACTCATGATTTGGAGTTGGCATCCATAGTACACGCTCTAAAGAAATGGAGGCATTACCTTATGGGAAGGAGGTTCGAACTGAGGACAAACCATAACGGTCTGAGGTATTTTTTTGATCAACCAACCTTGAATGCTAGGCAGAGTAGGTGGTTATAATTCCTTTGTGAGTATGACTTTGATATCAAGCATATAAAAGGAAAAGAGAACAAAATGGTTGTTGCACTGAGCAGGAGAGTGCACGAATTACCTGCTACAACCATTAGCATGTACCAAACTTACATTAAAGGAAGAATTTTGGAAGCTGTGAATGAAGATTTGCAGTACATGGAGTTGGTAGCAAAGCTACAACAAGGTGAGATGCCACAGAAAGTGGAAGATTATAAGTTGGGAGTTGATGGAACACTCCTATACAAAAACAGAGCTTATGTACCTAATGCCCAGGAATTGAAACTGGTGATTTTGAAAGAAATGAATAATGTGCCTTATGTTGGGCACCTTGGATATCATAAAATTGTGCCAGCAGTCAATAACCATTACTTTTGGCCAAGTATGAAGAAAGAGATTGTTGAATACATCGCCAGATGTATGGAGTGTCAGAAGGTTAAAGCTGAGCACATGCACCCAACAAGGTTTCTACAGCCTTTACTCATTCCTGAGTGGAAGTGGGGGGTAGTGACAATGGATTTCATCATAGGATTTCCCAAAACAGGCAAGCAACATGATTCAATCATGGTAGTGGTGGACAAGCTTATGAAAGCTACCCATTTTATTCCATTGAAGAATACTCACAAGGCATCTAACGTTGCTGATATTTTTATGAGGGAAATAACACAATTTCATGGTATTCCCAAGACAATTGTGTCTGATAGGGACCTGAAATTTACCTCAAAAATATGGAAAGGGTTATTCAAGGGGTTCAGAATAAATCCGAAATTCAGCACTACTTATAATCTTGAGTCTGATAGAGAAACAAAGAGGGTGAACAGAGTATTAGAATATATGATAAGGATGTATGTGATGGATAAAAAATATGAGTGGGAATACTACCTACACTTGGTAGAATTTTCCTACAACAATGGGTATCAAGCATCATTGAAGATGAGCCCATTTGAAGCACTTTATGGCAGAAAGTGTAATAATCCAGTAAGTTGGGATAATCCAACTGATAGAGCAGTGGTTGGGCCAGAGTTGATCAAGGAAATGGAATAACAAATGTTGAAGATTAAGCAGAATTTGAAAGCTGCCCAAGACAGGCAGAAGAGTTATGATGATAAAAACAGAACCCATAGAGAGTTTAAAGTGGGAGAGCATGTTTTCATGAAAGTGAAAACTAATAGAAGTTCCCTGAAGCTGGGAAACTGTTCCAAGTTGGCAGCCATATTTTGTGGGCCAGTTGCATATATGATTGCATTACCTGCATCCATGACTGTACATAATGTGTTTCATATTTCATTGCTTAAGAAATATATACCTGATGCTAATCATGTAATTGATTGGAATGTGATTCAGGTGGAGCAAGAAGGTGTCCTGCAAGTGTATCTTGTGCGTATATTGGACCGGAAAAGAAAACAGCTTTGGAATCGATCCATAGGGATTGTAAAGGTCTAGTGGACCTAGTACAGTCCCGAGGACATGACATGGGAGCATGAATATGCTACGCAGGAAGAATACCCACATCTTTTTGAAGATTTTGAAAATATTGTTGATGTTGTCTAAAGAGTTGCATTGAGGCCAACACAAAAATAAGGAGAGGGGATTGTAACACCCCAACGATGTGCCCGAGTTAAATTATGAATTGTAATCATGTTTTGTAGGCTGGTGAGCCAAGTGTTGATAAGCTGGTGGGCTTATGTGTTTATTAGGTTAGAGAGACTAAGTGTTAAAGGCCAGGAGCCTATTTTTGTATATGTAATTATGCATAACATTAATAAAGATTAAACATCGTTGCATGCAAACTGATCATGAAGAAAGAGTGATGGGGGACTAAGCTTCCACAGGGTGGGTAAGGGAAAAGGGGAAGAAAAGTTGGACAAATGGGTTAAGCTTAGGGGCTTAAGTCCTTGAGAATAATAATTTATTATTATTCCAAAGATATGTGATAAACATGTTTTTATCCTAAGTCCTGGGAAATGCATCGTGTGAAAAAAGGGAATGCATGAAGCTCCAGGAAGACAAGTGTTGACCTAGGTGCATGCAGTTAAAAGTTGAAGTGTCAGTTGTTTTGGGGGTTCACTGACCATTTTTTCATCCTCCATGAATTGGGTAGAGTCTCTGCGAGTTTCCTCTGTATACCCTCATTCATTTATGAAAACTAGAACCATGAAGCTGGCCAGTGTATTCCCATGAATCCTGAGGCCTCTGTATTTGACATTTGCAATATTCACGCATGCACCTGAGACCCGAAATCCATGAACCACTCTATGTCTTCTCAGGAACCCGACACCTGAGTAATCACCTTAGCTATGTCATGTCTTAGCATGGGATATTTTCGCATGCGGTGCCATGCCCATCTGATGTTGCTACTATCATCCCTGTGTGAATGAGTGTTGAACCGTTGTTGTTGTCCTCACCTGGGTGGAGCTGAGATCAGGAGTGTGTTGAAGAAGCAGGTTGTTAGGCCCATGGTAGAAGAGGTAGGTTGTTAGGCCTATGAGCATCTCTCTCCAGGTGAGAAAGTCTAATGGGAAGTGGTTTTCTCCCAGAGAGAATCCAACAGAAGCTATGGAGCTCTAAGAATTCCTGATCTAGCCTGTTGTCGAGACCCAGAGAGGGAGGTGAAGAAATCGATGGACTATTCTTGTGAAGGTGTATACTCCTGTGTGGAACAGGCATGTGGGAATGAGATTCCATGAGTAGTGGGCGTAAGAAGGCTCCTGGAGAGAATCCTTACAGTTGCTCTATGCAGTTTTCATGTAACCTCAACCTAGTCTAGTATTCCCTTGCCCTGGGTGGAGCTTGGTCCCAGCTCGGGGGTGACCCACTACTGAGCATGATGAGAAGCGTGGTCTAAGGCTGGGAGGTTCATGGAAGGTCTGCACGTAGTTTGTGGAGTTACTCTAGTTCCAAAGATAGGTATCATTATGTGTTTAATTTCAATTAAAATGCATGTCTGTGATTCTTGTATGTTTTCATGTATTCCGTTGAATGTATGAATTATTGTTAATTCCATTAATTTTGTATGTTACCAGTAATTATGTGTTTAATCTATATTTTTTTGTTAAATATGCATATTAAATATATATTTATGAGAATGTTCTGCGTAGTAGCGTTGCCTGACAGTGGGGTTGATGGTCGAGGATGTTACAATGAGAGTGGGATACTCATTGTCATTTCTTACTTCATGTCCCTGACGAGGTCAGGGTATAGATATTTGGATCTCGAGATAGTTTCTCTTGAGGAAAACCGTTCTCACCAACCCAAGCGCCCCCCCCATGGTGGAAGAAAAAAGATACGAAGGAGACGAAGATCCCATCAAGTTGTTTCTCATAGAACCCCTCGTGCAACAGAGGAACAAGATGTTGGAGAATTTTTCCCAAATCCTTCAACGATTGTCGATAATAGAAGGCTCATTGTCGTCAAGCAGTTGCTTTGGAGATACTTCCCCATTCAAGGTTGATCCAAAAAGATTTTTTAAGAAAATGGTTAAGTTTTAAAGCATGAGTGCATTAACCATTTAGGAATTGAAGAAAGAGGAAGAATCAATCATATAACATGGGATCCATAATAAGAATGAAGATATGGAAATTAGCACAAAGAATCAACAAACCATAACAACAAAGTTGTTAATGGAGTTCATAAATATCACCTACATCTCTAGGCCTTTCTCTCAGTGGGTGAGGCTTTTCTTCTTTCTCTTCAAAGATTCAAAACTACATCAGAAAATTGTCAAAGTGATTACAGAATGGTCTGGTTGTTTTTTGATATACCTCAAGAACCCAACACAACTGACGGAACTGAAAATGGTTGAGCGAAGCTCCCAAAACTGGCCCTCAAAGTTCCTCTCCTCAATGGCTTCCCTTCATAAAACTGACTTTGGATTCACAATTATATAGAATTTCTCCTCTTTCGAACCTATCTAAGGCTGCCAAGAACCTCTAATTTATATAGATTTAAAGTTGGTAACATCCTCCCAACTTCCTCCCAAGATCTGACCTCAAAAAGGGCTCCAGATCCCCCAATAATGGACAAAATCCTCCAAAAACAGGCTTAAAATCATAAAAAAAATATTATTATATGTTTTAAAACCCAAACATTGGGAAAATGTCAAGTGCAGCCCTCGAAATTTGGGCTCTTGGTCATATGCGTTGTTCCATGTGGCTGAGGGCTGTGCTGGTGCGTTTGGGCCCTCTGAGATTGGGTCCTGGTCATATGGGTATGGCCATATGGCCAACACCTTAAGCCTCCATGCGCCCTATCGTCTGTTAGGCCCTGGTCTCTAGCCCTTGGTCAGTTGGGGATAGCCCCCACCAACCAGGGATTATCCCCCAAATTCACGCCAACACCAATTCAAAAACAAAATGCACCAATTAAAAAACAAGAAACATGTTAAGTCATTGGCGCCCGTGGACGTCAGGGTTCGAATCCCCAGAATGTTATAACAACATTTTTAGCCAACATAGGAAAAATATGGGGTGCCATGTGGTGCCCTCTAATTGGGCCACATGTCGCCCTATGATTGGTTCATACTAGTATAGTCACCAGCACAGTCAAACTCCAATCATCTTGCCACATCACTACCGTACAACCCAGTTAGCTACCACGTCGTCTTTCGTACAGCCCTGTCACCTGCCCAGTCACTTGCCATGTCATCCTTCATACATCCACATTTCGTTCCATGTCAGGGCCATACTGCACAGTCACCCTGCCATATCAACATTTGTATGGTCCAACTGTCGTCCATACAACCACGTGTCATCTTATCATTGGGCCACATCATGTACAGACTGCCACGTGTTATCTGTATAGTGACATGTGTCAAATCTGTACAGTTCCAACTCATCCCAATAATGTTGAATTTGAGTGACACATGTCACCTCCTGGTGATTCCACATCATCATGATGTCATGCTGACATCACCTATTGTACCTACTGACGTCAGCGTTGACTTTTACCCAGTTGACTTTTTCCCTATTTGGAAATTTGATCATAACGCTATATCTTTCGCATACAGTGTCTGTTTGAGGAAAATATTATATGGTTGGAATCAACGTGACGAGACAAATGCAATGGCATTGGTTTCTTTCAATTCTAAGAGATTTTTTTTAGGCCTTCCTGGATCCATTTTGGATCACGCCTCCCCACTAAGACCTTTTGGTCCTCCAAAAGGATACTAACTAGTCATCAAGTGTGGGATAGTCCACCCCACTTGTTCTCTGTCTTTAAACATTTTCCTGTGCACCTGTCTCATCAAGATCAATTGCAAAAAAACCATGACAACTGATAGCATATTGTTAGCCACTTGTACTCTGTCACATCTTATTGAAGCCACTACCATCCATGTTGAAAACATTAGCAATGATAACATCAGAAATATGACTGCAAATGAGATAATATGTGTGTAGTACTTGCATGACATTATCTTATCTTGAAGAAAATTATGATTAAACTTCCATTCTACAATCATCTCATGTTCATCCTTAAGATCAATTGCTTGATTTGGCACAATTATAGGTGTGTTTCTTGCATAAGATACCTTCCTTAATTGTTCCATTGTTTGAAGAGATTGATTTTCTTTTAAGTTATGAGCATGTACAACATATTCATTGCCTTTTTTGATTGGATGATATTGATTATGTTCCCTGTAGAAGATTTCTTTGCGATCATAGAAATAAGGATTGCCTAAGACCACTCCACATTCATTGAGTGGTACCACATTACACGTTACCTCATCCACAAATTTTGATGAAATTGCAAACTTTAAAGTGCATTGCTTTGTTATGTGCAATTTATGATTGTTTCTTATCCATTTAAGTGAGTAAGGTTTATGATGCATCTAAGTGTTTAAACCCAATTGTTTAACCACTTCCTCTTAAATCAAGTTAGATTGAGATCCACTATCTATCAATGTGTTGACCTTAATATGCCTAATTATGACCCTTATGTGAAAACTTTTACTTCTAGAATCATATCCATCACCAATTTTACCTATCAAACCAACCACTGTGATTTTAGACTCATCACCTGAATCCGATCCCAAGTTTGTTGGTCATTTTGTTGATGCATATTTTTGCCTCCCTTTTCTCTCTTTGAACCATTTCGGTCTCTTCTCGGGATACAATTGCCAGAAATTGTCATCATCATGCCCTTCTTTATTGCAATGCTTGCAAGAGATCTTCTCTTCCCTTTTTTCCACTGAATTTACTTTGTTTCCATTCCCCTTCCTTTTGTCCTCTTTTCTTGAAGACGATCCCCTGATACACCAACTCATGTTCTCCCTACTTCAATGTGTGTTGCTTGAACATAAAACTCATTAAGATTAGTAGGTCCAAACATAAATACAGTGTTACGAATGTGTGCAGGTAAACCTCCTATATACTTCACAAGAGTTTCTTGGGTATGTAATAGAATGTCTAACATTAATTCCATCTTACAAAATTCATCTGTGTATTCTTGCATTGTTTGTCCCTTTCTTAGTTTAATACATTGCCATTCAATTAAATCCTTCTCTATATAACCCAAAGGATAATTTTTTTTTTTAAGTGCAGAAACAAAAACTTTCCACGATGGAAATACATTACCCACTTTCTACGTGTCATTTTGCAACTTTCTTTGCCACCAGATAAGTGTTGTGCCTGCAAGTCGAAGCGATGCCAATTTGATTTGATTTGCCTCATCCTTGATTTGTTGCACACTGTAATAAACTTCCATCTGTATGAACTGATTATCAAGCCTCTCTGCATTGACTTAACCATCATACATGGGTAATTCAAACTTCACATCAAGCTTAAGTAAAGGCATATCATGTTTATGTTTATGGGAATGTTTTCTTGTGGTGGATTTGGAACTTGTACTTGAAGAAGAAGAAGTCGATGGAGAATAAGGAGGTGAAAGAGGAGGTTTAGGAGGATCCTCTCCTTATTCACTTTTGTCTTTTGAATATTCACTTAGAATCGGTCTCTTCTGCTCCAATTAATCATCATATAAAACCTTTACCATCTCCGACATGGCGAAGAAAGTCTTTTGAAACTCTATATCAATATGAGAAAGTCCCTCTTTCAATGCCATCTTCTCACTTTGAGAAGTTCTCTTTCTTGATCGAATATCAAGATTCTCTTCAACAAGCTCAACTTAACCAAGATTCATCTTTTCCCTAGTAATCATGCAAACTCAAAAACCAACCGTCAACCTACTCTGATACCACTTGATCTGAAAAGATCTTTTAAGACAGTGGTTAAGTTTTAAAGCATGAGTGCATTAACCATTTAGGAATTGAATAAAGAGGAAGAATCAATGATATAACATGGAATCCATAATAAGAATGCAGAAATGGAAATAAGCACAAATAAACAACAAACCATAACAACGAAGTTGTTAACGAAGTTTAGCAATATCGCCTACGTATCCGAGCCTTTGTCTCAATGGGTGAGGATTTTCTTATTTCTCTTCAAAGCTTCAAATGTACATCATAAAAGTGTCAAATGGATTAAAAACTAGTCTGGTTGTGTTCTACTAGACCTCAAGAACCCAACACAACTGACGACATTGAAAATGGTCAAGCGAAGCTCCCAGAATTGGCTCGCAAAGTTTCTCTCCTCAATGGCTTCCCTGCATAAAACTGACTTTGGCTTCACAATTCTATAGAATTTATCCTCTTCTCAACCTGTCTAAGGCTGCCAAGAACCTCTGGTTTATATAGGTTTGAATTTGGTAACATCCTCCCAACTTCCTCCCAAGATCTGGCCTCAAAAATGGCTCCGCGTCCCTCAATAATGGACAAAATCCTCCAAAAACAGGCTTAAAATCATAAAAAAATATTATTATATCGTTTAAAACCCTAAAATTGGGAAAACGTCGGGCACAACCCCCGAAATTCGGGCTCCTAGTCATATGTGCCCTGCCATGTGGATGAGGGTTGGGCTAGTGCATTTGGGTCCCTATGATATTGGGTCATGGTCATATGGGTATGACCATATGGCCAACACCTTAAGCCTCCACGTTCCCTATCGTCCGTTAGGCCCCGGTCTCCAGCCCCTGGTCAGTGGGGGCTGGCCCCCACTGACTGAGGCTTATCCCCCGAATTTGCGTCAATGCCAATTCAAGAAAAAAATGCACTGATTACAAAATAAGCAAAACGTGTAGCTGAGTTGGTTAGTGCCTTGGTGTTAAGTCGTTGGCACCCATGGAGATCGAGGTTCGAATCCCCATAATGTTATAACAACTTTTTTAGCTGACATAGGAAAAATCTGGGGTTCCACATGGCTCCCTCTGATTGGGCCATGTGTCACCCTATGATTGGTCTGTACCAGTACAGTCAACATCACAGTCATCATCTAGTCATCCTTCCATGTCACCATCGTACAACCCAGTCAACTGCCATGTCATCTTCCATACAACCCTGTCACCTGCCCAATCACTTGTCACATCATCCATCATACAGCCACATGTCATGCCATGTCACGTTCGTACTACAAATTCACCCTGCCACATCAGCATCCATACAGTCCAGTTGTCGTCCGTACAGCCATGTGTCAACCTGTTATTGGGCCATGTCATGTATGGAAAACCACGTGTCATCCATACAGTGACACATGTCAAATCCCTATAGTGCCAACTCAACCCAATAATGTTGAATCTGAGTGACATGTGTCACCTTCTGGTGATGCCACGTTAGCATGATGATGTCATCATGATGTCATGTTGACATCATCTTGATGTCATGATGACATCACTTGTCATACATGTTAATGTAAGCGTTGACTCTGACCCAGTTGAATTTTTGTATGTTTCAGAATTTGATCAGAACGCGATAACTGTCGCATATGGTGTCTATTTCAGGAAACAATTATATGGTCGGAATCAACGCGACGAGACAGACACAATGGCACTGGTTTCGTCCGATTTTGAGAACTTTTATTTTTAAGCCTTTCTGGATCCATTTTGGATCAAAGGTACAAGTTAATTTGGATATTCCTGTATTTGAAGGTCAGATCGATGCAAATTCTTTGGAAAAGTGGTTAAATTTTCTAGAAGGTTATTTCTATGTTTACAATTTTTCCAAAAAAGAAAAGATCACCTTTGCGTTCCTTAAGTCTCTCCCCCATGTCAAACATTGGTGGGAAACTTATTGGGAGAAAAATTCCATAGAGGACTCTGGAATATTTTGGGGTTGATTCCACTTGGGATTTTTTTATGGATGCGGTCAAGGATAAATATTACCCTATGGGAAACTTTGATGACCAGTGCATGATATGGACCACAATGCATCAAGAGAGGGGCCAAACAATGCCAGATTTCACAAATACCTTCTATACATTGCGCACCAAGATGGGTATCAAAGAATCTGATTGACATATGGTTCTAAAATACCGCGGGGCTCTACATAGGTACATCCAAACTGAAATGGAATTTCTAGACATCTCATCACTAGGAGCCACTTATCGATATGCTATCAAAATAAAGAATAAATTTAAGCAGTAGAACATGTGGGAGTTTGGGTCTGCAAATACGCAACAACCAAAGTATGGTAAAGGCAACCCTAATTCATAGAATAACCAACCTCAATAAAACTAGTCCAAGCCGTAGGAAAGGAATAGAAACAATAAGACGAATAAAGACATTGGGAAGTGGTGCAACTTCCAAAACATCCCTTAGTACAACACCGATGAATGTCGCTTGAAATAGCCATTGGTAGTCGAGCTCAAAGAAACAGAGTCGAACCCCAACTTGGACTCTGATTTAGACAAAATTAAAAGGAGATAGATAATTGATGCAAAAACCATTGCTACTATTGTGACCACAACAATCCAACCAGAAGAACCATAGGATCTTGAGGAGGGGGAGCACCTCTTCCATTCACACATGTGGGTGAAGGGGACCCCATTGCAATTAATTGTTAATAGACAAAGCCAAAAGAACCTAATATCAGTATATGTCATCAAGAAGTTGGATTTGCTGACAACACCACACCTAAAACCATACAACAATGGTGGCTTCGCTAGGGTCGAGATCTTTGTGTCATCCAACCGTGTGTCATGTCCTACGACATCAATCCATTCAAGGATCAGGTATTGTGTGATGTTTTCCCACTAGACTTTTGTGATGTTATGTTAGGAAAACCATATATGTGGAAGCGTCATTATTTTTATGAGTCTCTACCCCGTAGCATCATTGTTACTCTGGAGGGTCAACTCTACAAGATACCAGAGGTAGTTCCGACTACTATATCGACAAAACAATGCCGCAAATTAATCTCTCATACCGAAAATTTTATCCTCTTCATGATCTGGTAATAAGGTGAAAAGAAGGAAATTGCAACCATGATAGCCTTGTCCCAAGACCTTTCTATCCAACAGAAGAATATTGTATAAGGGCACAAAAAAAAAAAATCTTCACCTACGGGGGTGCTTCCACACTATCCAATCAAGAAAATATATAACATATCCCTTCATACTCCTCATGATGCATATTCACCAACATATTTCTACCACACTTGTACATATCATGCATCTATATTGGTTGAACATATCCAACCCCTCCAGCAACAGGTTCATAACAACCTTCAACAAGCTAAGTAAGACAACTTCTGCACCAAGGCAAACAACTCACCAAGGTTTATATTCAACAAAATCTTCCCCATATCCCATGAGAAGTTGACATAATGGGGACCATTTCTTCCTAATGGGGAAGGATTTATCTAGATGGATATTGGTGGCCACCCACCTATTCCATTAACTCAAAACATGGGTTTCCACATTGGCAAATTTTCTATGGTTTTTCGGGTCCTGAACTTCCGGGGCCATTTTGAGGCACTAAACGACATTTTTTGGGCTCGGCAGTGCCTAACATATATGCAAAGGGAGATGTTAGGATGAAAGGAATGGGTTATTCTCATTTATACCTTTCCAACTAGCTATTGTGGGCCCTAAATGGATATCGTATGCAAAAGTTACGCTCTCAGGAAGTTGACATATCAACTACCTCCATCGGGGCCGGCAAACCTTTTGGTGTTTTATCTTCTAGGGTTAAGGTTTTGGATTTTGTTTATGTTAAAAAAGAATATGGAGCCTCATTGTAAACATCATATTATTTCGAATTAGCTTAGCCATCACATATCTTCTCAGAGATAAGTTGCCACCATTCTAGCGAGTTCATTCACTCTGTAATTTTACAGTTTCTGTACATTTCTTTCATTAAAAAAAAGTGTGCATTATTGTATCTCTGTGTTTGTATTTACTTTTAATATTTACACCTTCATTTCATTCTCAAAATAATCTGGATCAACTGACTACATAAACATAAATGTTAGACATTAGGACAAGAGAAATCCGCTAATACACAATAACTTCTTTGCCAAAGTGATCTATAATAAGGGATGGCATACTGATCCAGATTTATAAATGGAATGAAATGAAATACAAATGTATAGCAAAGTAATACACATAGATACAGTAAAACTTGACTTGTATTAATAAAGAGAAACTGTTGAAACTGTAAAAATACAGGTGAAACAAATTGCTCGAATGATGGTAGATTATCTTTGAGAAGATATGTGACAGCTATGCTCATTCACAAGAAGATGAGTACAATGAGGCTCCAAATACATTTTTAACATAAAATATAAATTAGAAAACCCTAAACATCCAAAACGCTAACCCCGGGAGATGAAACACTAAAAGGTTTGTGGGCCCCGATGGGGGTAGTTGATATGTCAAATTTCCCAGGGTGTAAATTTTGCATACGATCTCCGTTTAGGGCGCTCCATACATCATTGGAAAGGTATATCTAAGGAGTACATAATATGTTTGTCTTGGAATCTACCTCTAGATGGATGTTTGGTGCTACCAAGACCAAAAACGTTGTTTAGGGCCTCAAAAGGGCCCGAGAAGTTTGGGACTCGAAAAACTGTAAAATAAAACTATCAAAATAGAAATTGTTCTTTGACCCAATGGAATAGGTGGGTGGCCACCGATATCCACCTGGATCACATACCAACACACAAGAAACAATCAACAAACAATAATCAATCTCAAATGACAGAGGATGAAGTACAAAACCCATGATGACCTACAAACACTAAAAGACAAATTCAGAATGAGAATGTACATGATGTATGATATATTAAACTTTGAACATTTTTGCTGTCAATATTCCATCATCATTCCATAGAGTATAGGGACAAAAAGATTGCAAACAAAAATCCAATATTTCAGAAGGAGGAAGGTTAATAGTCAAGGTGAATTTCAATAAATAGGGGGATTGTACTCGAATGAAGGGATTT
This sequence comes from Picea engelmannii, assembly GCA_009831015.1. NCBI lineage: Eukaryota > Viridiplantae > Streptophyta > Pinopsida > Pinales > Pinaceae > Picea > Picea engelmannii. The sequence goes on from ML823737.1 coordinate 107,650, forward strand.
TGTCTCTTTGATCTTTCATGTACTACTTCTAAAACTTTAATGAGAAGAAGCCTGATTGGCCAAGCTATTCTTTGGAGAACTTTGATTCTCATGTTGCACTTGTTGTGCATTGTTTTGCTCCCTTTTCTAATCAGTAGAGTTGTGTAAGAATGTATATTGCACTATAGACTATTCTCATGTGTGTTTGTTACATTTTTATTTATGTTCTTTAGGAAATATTCATTTGAATTTGTGAACATAAGACTGTAAATGATTGTTGCAATGCTAGAATATTTTGGGTCTGCAATTATTTACTCATATTCTTGTCTTTGTTCTATGTGAACTATTTTTAGGGCCATTGATAGGAGTATGTATGGTTTTGTATTTACTTTTTGGTTACTTTTAGTTTTGTATGGGCGTATGCATCTTAGATTAGTTTCAATTCATTGTTTATCTTATAAACCATCATCGGTGGATCGGGATGCAACCGATAAACCCCACACCAATAATGACTACCGGGCTAGAATCTCGATGAGTTCCTTATTCCAAATGGTATAAGATCTAATTGAGACTTCTCACCGAAAGTAACTCTTTCTATTGATGAAGGTCACACGGACTACACCAATATATTAATGACCAAACTAGCAAATATGTCAAATAAAGAAACAACATCGTGAGACAATATCACACCCTCATGACACCCAAAGATCAATAAGTAACATCAAGACTCCAATGAGGTATACATACTATGCATTAATGTTCCATACTATGAAACCTTTAAATTTTGAAAGTAATATGTGGGGAACATGGCGATGCGCGAGGTATTTTTTTTTCAAAAAGAAAATTCCACATTATATTGATAATAATATAATCTTTTTACATAAAATATTTCTTCATTGACATGGCATAAATTCCACTTTGGCCAGTCAGTAACATAGAAGTATTCTCCATAAAAGAGTAATTCAAAAGATCCTCTATCCAAGAGGAGAAAGATGAAAAATACTAGAGCTTGCCTCCAAAAATGTACAGAGACGATGAGAGACAGCTAGAAAAAACTACATATTTATGAACTGAGTTGGGCCCCCATGACCATCCACCCAAAGGTTATATGCAATTCTCCCTCAGCAGCTGTGGAGAGCCTTCTTTGATAGGTGATCTTCTTGTTTGTTCGCTTCCCTGTATATGTGCGCAAACGAAATAGATCTGAAAAGTGGACATATTTCTTCTATTCTTTCCTTCCACGCATCCATATTTTCCACCCTTAATACACCTTTCCTATTAAGCCAATCGATGACTATCTTGGAGTCCCACAAAACATGTAAATCAGATATTGTCAGTCTAATTGCAAGAGTTATAATAGCCCATGCTCCCATAAGTTCATCTTTGGTATTTGATCCATTCCCATAGTTTAGTATCCATATGTATTCTCTAAGATCGTCAATCTTTATGACACCACCAGCTCCAGTTAGAAGACCATTTTGTTGTGCAACCCCATCAAACCAAGAAATAGTTTTATCTACAGGAAAGGTAAAATCAATATACCAAGGAGTACTATCTTGATGTGAATTATTTATTATACCCATAGAACTCCTTACTAGATAAACATTTTTTTGCACTAAAGGCGACATTTCTTCAAAGATAGACTTATTCCTATCAATCCAAATGTACCAACAAATATATGTTGTGAGAGCAATCATAATAGAATTATGTATAGCCCAATTTTGGAAGGATTTTTTCACTGTATTTCCATTCCATCCATAAATGAGGTTCAAAGCCTTTTTTATTTCCTCCCATACTGACAGAGTGAAGGAGAAGTTTACAAAGAGATGTTTTGTAGATTCTCTTTTATTTTTGCACAAATTACATATACCTATCCCCTTCCATCCTCGCTTTTGTAGATTTTTCTAGGATAAAATTTTGTTTTTTGCTATAAGCCATACGAATAGCTTTATCTTTAGAGGGAAATCCCACTTCCAAAGTTTTCTCCTCCATCCCCTGAGATTATAATTCCACGGATTGTTGGATAAAGCTTCGTAAACATTCTTGATTGTGATATATCCAAACTTATCACCTCTATTCAAAATCAACTCATCATGTTTATCAACTAATGAAATCCCTGATTCAATCATAGATTCCCTGTAGCATTCCCATTCCTCAGCTAGAGGCTCTTCCAGCCCCAACTCGATGCTACTAATCCAACTTGTACCTGTCGCGCTCCTATTCCTTGACCGGCTCGCTTGATATAAATATGGATTTCCTTTTGATTAAGACAGCTCACCGATTCCCGTGACAGTATGGCATCCTGTCTCGGGTCTAAAATCACATCCTTTTCGACTAAAATTGAGTGGCTAGAGCCTGGTTTCCAAGCCATCCAATGAAGAATAATTTGCAATGTATTTCGAAGATTTTCCACGTCTTAGATCTAAAAGGATGAACTGATTCTGCCGAACGAAGCCAAGTTAAAATTGATACATGTAGAAAGTAGTTATCCTTAAGAACACTTTTCCATATTCCATGTTTCATCAGATCTCTCCACATACTGTTTGAGGCCAAGACTTTATAGAAAAGGAATATATTTTAGAGGCCCCAACCTCCATATTTTTGGGGTCTTTCAATAGACTACCAACTACTTAAATGATACTTGCATTTGTGATTGTTACCTAACCAGAGGAAATCAAAACACATATTACAGATTCTTTGAAGAACATAATTCAGAATATGAGCAAGGGCCAACTAGTAAACCGGTTGTCTCTCCAAGACTTCCTTTATCAAAACACAACATACCCCAAGGGACAACCACTTATTACTCCAGTGAGATATCCAAGACTCATACTTGTCTAGTAACCATTGCCAATAGTATACTTTATAACTGTCAGGTTTTAACGTATACCCCAGATATTTGAAACCTAATGTGAGATATTTACATGGAAAGAGGAGAATATCCTTTAAAGACCTGAGTATTTCCAAATGGACCCCCAAGTGTAGTAAGACAAACTTATGAGCATTGATAACCAAACCCGAGACACAATAGAAATTTTGTAGAATATCCTGTATTACCTCCCATTCTGTGAGGGTCTCTCTAGTCATAATTAGAATATCATCTACAAATAAAAGATGGAGAAATTTAATCAATCTGGATACCTTGATTCCAGTTATAGTACCTTCAAATTTTTCTTTTTTAAGAGCCAGACTAAGACCTTCCATAACCATAATAAAAAGAAGAGGCGACATCAAGCATCCCTGTCTAAGTCCTCTGTTTCTTTTAAAAAACATTGTGGGTTCTCCGTTAATCATAATAGCATAATTAGTAGATGAAAACATAGGCCATAATCCAATTGGTAGTTGGAATACCAAAACCACTCTGAAGAAAAATTAACCTTGGATAATCCCAGTTTGTACAATCATATGCCTTTTTTAAATCAAGTTTCAAAATTATAGCTTGTAATTTTTTACTTTTAATACTATGTAAACATTCTTGAGCCATAACAATTGCATCAAGTATTTGCCTACCTTTAAGGAAACCCAACTACTCTTCTGATAAAGATCTGGACAATATTGGTCTAATTCTCTTAGCAATCACTTTTTCTATAATCTTGTAACATAAATTGCATAAGGCTATCAGGTGAAAATCACTGAACTCTGTGGGATTATTTGCTTTGGGTATCAAGGAGAGAAAGGTTGAGTTAATCGAACTGATTACCTCCCCTCTAATTCTAGATTCTTCCATCATATCTAATAAATCCTTTCCAACCAGCTCAAAGAAGAATAAGAAGAACTCCACAGTCCATCCATCTGGACCAGGGATTTTGTCCTTTGTAAAGCACCTTAGGATCTCGAAAATTTCATCCTTTGTAACATGTTTTTCCAAGAGACTTAATTCCTCCTCCCTCACAAAGCTAGGAAACATTATGACTGAATTGATCTGATTTACAATAGTATTCTGTCCAGTATCATTAAAGAAATATTTAAAAAACTTCACTGCTTCAGCCTTGATAGCTTGTTATCCTGAATGTAAGACCCCTGTGCCATCATTAATATCCCAAATAAATTTTTTTGTTTCACCTATAGCTCGCAAAACGGTGAAAGAACTTTGTATTCTTATCACCTCTTTTGATCCATATAGCTCTACTTTTCTGACACCACTATTCTTCCTCTGCCAATAGTAGCTTCTTTCTCTCTGTTTCAAGTATGTAAACTATTTGGTCAATGTTTTCAGTAGCGTTTCCTTGTGTAATGTCCCTTTCCAAATAGGAGCTCCAGAAGAGGAGGCTTAATGGTCTAAACCACCCCGTTAGACTATAGCCAGGGCCAAAGAGGGGTAAACAGGTTACTAGAGGTCACTCCAGTCACAGGTGTTATATTCGAAAAGTGACATTGAGCTAACAAGAGTTAACGACGCTTTACTAGAGGTCACCCCAGTCACAGATGTTATATTCAGAAAGTGACATTGAGCTAACAAGAGTTAACAACGCTTTACTAGAGGTCACCCCAGTCACAGATGTTATATTCGGAAAGTGACATTGAGCTAACAAGAGTTAACAACGCTTTACTAGAGGTCACCCCAGTCATAGGTGTTATATTCGGAAAGTGACATTCAGCTAACAAGAGTTAACAACGCTTTTAAGTCATTATGAGCTAAAAATAGAAGTCAACAGTGAATTAGGGTTTCAGCAGTGATTTAGGGTTTTGGAAAACTATAAAGGAAGGGTCAGCGACCTAATTCATCATTATGCAGATTATGACTTGTCATTGAGGAGAAGAGGCGCATCTCAGGAGAGATAGTTCAGTGTATTCCAGGAGGAAGACACCAGTTGGCTGATTTCGGTGTTGAAAGACACACCCTAGTCACCGGAAAGATCATCCAGGTCTTCCATCATTCTTCAGTGCTCCCATATTCTGGGTATTATCTTTTAGTTGCTTATTTGTATTCCGACTAAGATCCTTTTGTATTTTGATCTAGCCGAGTGTTGTTATTCAGTCGCAGTTGCTTATTTGTATTCCGGCTAAGATCCTTTTGTCTTTTGATCTAGCCAAGTGTTGTTATTCAGTCGCGGTTTCTTATTTATATTCTGGCTAAGATCCTTTGTATGTTGATCTAGTCGAGTATTGTCAGTATTCAGCCTCATTCGACCATTTTTGTAATCCACAGAGATATCATAATACAAAATTGCAGTCCTTTATCGCATTTATTATTTGTATGATCATTTATATGTTGTAAACCTTGATCCTACACACACATTAGCAGTGTTTCCTAGACTAGCCAAGTCAGGAACATTACAGTGGTATCAGAGCTTTAGTCCTGCCAGCCTGTGACTAAAGACCATGAACCCAACAGAAGAACCAGATGGCCGTGAGCACGAAGGTGATGAATATGTCACGTACAATCGATGCAGGGGAAGTAGGGACAGACCTAACTTTCCTCCCTTTCCTCCTAGTTCAGAGGAAGAGGAAGAGGCACTTAGAGAAGCAGAGCGAAGAGCAGAGCACGAGGCTGAGCGCGAAGTAGAGAAGAGGCTAGGTGACAGGTATGAGCGACCAGAGGGAAGTGGTAAGACCCCAGCGGATCCAGATGTAGCCTTCATGCAGATTATCAGTGACATGCTAGCTAGCCAGCAAACCATGTCTCAGTCTTTGGCTCAGGTAGCAGATAGACTGGCTATGGTAGATATTCTGGGCACTCAAGGCCCACATGCAGCACATGGGAACTTAGAGGCAGGCAGTAGACCCCAGTCACCCACTCACACATATACCTCTGCGAGTAGGATTCCACGTCCATTGTTTCCCAGTTTCTAGAGGGCAACCCCGATAGCAGCACAGAGACCAGCCACACATGTAAAGGACATTGCAGAGTATCGGAGAGAGTATGCGGCCTTGGGCCATGACTTTCAGCAGGACATGACCCCAGTCGAGTATTGTGGACTCAGACTCAAGAACCGTCCTAGAGAGCCACAGAGGGGAGGGAAGTAGTAGCAACATCAGGGGCATAACATTGACTTCATTCGAAAAGTTGGTAAACTCACCATACCTTCTTTCGATGGATCGTCCAAATACACTGCCAGAGTTTGGGTACAGAAGCTAGACACGTATTACAAGCTCAACCAGATGACCGAGACAGAGGCCATCAATTTCGCAACCTTACACATGGAGGGTGAGGCACACGAGTGGTGGTATCATGGACTGGTGATATTGGGTCACAGTCACATAACCTCCTATAGGGAGTTTACAGATAGGCTCATGGATAGGTTTGACAGGAAGGATCCCGAGATACACTTCAGGGATCTAGCCCAGTTGAGACAAACTGGCACAGCAGAGGCGTTCATTATAGAGTTTCAACGGGTAGCCATGGAAGTAACAGATATATCAGAACCCAGGTTGATCATGCTATTCATAGAAGGACTCACAGAGCCTTTAAGAGAATGGGTGAAGGCATACAGGCCTCCCACTTTCCAGGATGCCATCCTTCGCACTCAAGATCTGGCAGACTCAGTGCCAAAGACTAAAACTTTCTCCAAACCATTTGTGCTCCAGAGGGATCAAGACAGGAAGCCATTCCAGAGATAATGGAAGGGAAAGGAGAAGTTGGATGAGGAGACTAGGCGAGAGCTTATGAGGAAGAAGCTTTGCTTCAGCTACAGAGATCCTTGGGTCCCAGGCCACAGGTGCATGGGCAAGGGAGAGATTCATTATATTGAGGTAACAACAGACAGTGTGGAGAGTGAGGAGGAGGAGAAAAACAATGGATCCACTAGTTCAGAGGAGGAGTCAGCACCAGCAGAGGAGCAGCTTCCCCGTAGACCACCGACACCGACAGGAGCCCATCCTCCAGTAGTCCCACAACCGCCAGAGCAGGCTAACAGGAGGAAACCAACAAAGGGA